>JAGVSQ010002110.1:984-26051 GCA_022683975.1 Rhyacophila evoluta | reverse complement strand
TGCCGCTCTTGCTAATATTGGTCTGTATGTCCCTGATAACTACCTAAGAAATCGAAAACGTCAGCTGTTTTTCATTCCTAAATGCAGGACTATCCTGCCAGTAACCATGCCAATGTGGAGAGCAATGGTGTGCTTAACGAGATTGGCTCGAATATTGATATCTTCTACCTAGGTGAGAGTGAGTATAGATGGATGCTATTATATAGATTATTTGAATAAGGTCAGTCTAACTTACTCTCTTTTCCTTCTGTATATATTTTAATTATTTCTTTATTCTTTTTTATATTTGAATATGTTTTTAATATTTTTGTTTTAGTTATATGTATATCGTGTTGTTGATGTTTTAAACAAACAATATTACAACGTATATAGAATAAATTGTGATTATTGAATAACAGCTATTTTGAAAAAAACTGGGGGTTACGTCCTTCTTCTTTTCTACAGTCGATATTTATCAGTTTTGCTGTATTGTGTTGTTGTACATGTATTATATATACTGGGCTTTTCTTACTAAGTAAAACAATGTTAAGATTAAAACTAAATTATATTTATAATTGAAAAATTGTATGTACGAGTGTGTATATTATTTTAATATATCATACGATACAGATAACTTATCTATGACATTGCATCCGACTCGGTCTAAATGTGAGAGGCCATATCATTTCAACCGGTCGAACAGAGTACAACAGTATGTGAACTTAACCGTCAACACAAATTACGAATATCTGCTCAATTCTTAATGTGTTCCTTGAACAATACACAATTACAATCAATTCATGAATCGAAAATCTTCTGAAACCTATTGTAGTATCTTTACTCTTGAAACTTGGAAACCTAATATAAATTTTAAGGGTAGATGTATATAATACATAATGGTCTAACGTGGTTATAGGGCTGTCTGTTAAAGCTTAAAGTCCGTTTTACAAAAATCTGTTTTCTGAATGCAATTTATTATTAATGTTAGTATGGTCGAGAAAAGAATAAAGTTTTGCTTGCACTTTCGAAGTACTGTTCGTTGATCAACTGTTAAAAATTCATCAGCTTCTTATAGTCGCCATCGTCTACTTCTAACCATTGTAAAACATTTTTTTCAGCTACTTCTTCTCGAGCATTATTCTCTATTGTTCTACAGAAATCAGAAACTTCTTACCCTTCTTATATTCCAAAACCCAACGATACCGAAAAGTAAAAAAATGTAGCCTGTATTTTTAATACGTATATTATGTATGGCGATGAAACGTACAGATTCAACCGAACTGAAAACAGATCGACCAGACTTCTATATTAACGGGCATACAGATAAGATCATTTTTGGAAATGCTTTTGGTATTCATAATATTCGATATAGAGTGAGCTGTATTTTTAAGTATGGTTATGATAATTCGTAATATTGCATATCAAATTATGTGAACTACAAATATATGAGAAAATTAAACTGGTCATACAATATACATTAATAACTCTACATTAAATTTTGCTAACTTGAACTGGTAACATAAAAAATGGTGAATATAAAAGTTTCCAAATGGATTCTGTGGATCCGTCTTCAAGCGCTAATGGATTGGTTGTACACGATCTTCGATTTTTTTGTGCACAGTAGATCTTAGAATACTAAACATATGCAATGCGTAATATTCCTCATATGACGGTTGAAAGGAAAGAACCTTTCAAGACATTGTACGATATTTTTCTAGTTTTTAAAAAAATGTGGCTCTTACGTGAAGCGATAAGGTATTTTTTCTACAAGGATCGATATTAATAGGGTTTAGTTGGAATATGAACCATCTATAGTCTCTAGTCTAAGCCAACTATGTTCTTGAATAGCTGCTCCTTGGATACTTTTGGCACTTTAAAGGGTGTCTTACCTTCGTGACGCTACGGCATATGCCCACATAACGAGTGTAAAGACATGGCAGGTCGTAAAAGGAAAGCATGTATTTCATCATTTATAAAACTCTAAGGAATAATGGTATTTTTTCCATGTCACTACTATTTATTACCATTATCTTTCGAATGTGTCTTATCTCAGTAGATTGTTTTTCACGAGGATTTATTATCAGCCGATTACTCAGCGCATAAAGTATTGCATTCTCAGGGAAGGTGGGACACATCGACTAAAGACAGGTACATATACTTGTTTTTTTTTTAATATTGAATGGCGCATGGAAATAACCAATCTGACTCCAGACTACTTCAGTAGTCAATTTATTGCAGTTAAGCCTTGTCAAACAGCCAACATGTCCCTGTGGCTGTCCAGAACAGGATTCTAATTACATTCTGTGGGAATATCCAAGAATGTGCACGAAGCGGGAAGAGTTACTCAAGTCGATCCAACCAACTGTTGAGCCCATCGGGCCATCCGACTTGGTTGTAACAAGGGCGAATTTTATTGCTTTTAAAAAAAATTGCGGCCTCATACGGCGACCGTGATGATCTCTTCACATCAATTACTTGACCAAATAAGCCTCCATTTTTTCAATTAGCTTTTTTTCTCATTCCATTTCTTTTAACTTCAACACACTTGAGTGCGTGGCAACCTAGGTCTTAGGTAATGTATATTTACTCCCGGGACATTCCCGTCAAATGAATAATATCGGTTCTCGATACCAGACCTCCGGGATACGCCTGGTTAATACCAGGTGTAAGGACGGGGCGGGTGGATGGTGGGCACATTAGGTATATATTTAGGTGTGAAAGTGCGCGCTGTTGCCAACACGGTCAGCAAATAATTCTACTTTTCCTCTAATTTTATTGATAATTCTCTTAAGAATAAATAGAAAATTGCGTCATAAAATAATAATATTGATCCATTAAGATAATGGATGCCCATTGGGTTGAGCAATTGTGTGACAAACAATTCTCGTGAAATTACTTTTTTCATTATTGTACAATACATATTTTAATTTATTATATATATATTCTGAGACAGCGTGAATTACACTTTTAGAGCAGACGTAATATATTTAAAAAACACGTATTAAATAATAATAAGTTACGAAACATTATTCGGAAAGAAAACAAGCTGAACAAGCTTTTTTATTTGAAAATGAAGAAAATGTAAATAACAAATTCATTATTTAAGATTTTTTCGGTTTTTACATAATCGAAATCCTGGAAAATATCTATTTATATTTTGAATCCGAAAAGGTCACGCATTCATTAAAGAATACTACAGCTCTTTCTGAAATCATTCGCCATCGAAATATGTAGATCTATTTTCAAATATATATGAGCTTTATGGTGAGGCATAAATAGGCCACTTGAAATTTTGTAAAAGTGTGGCTACATAACCTCTGCAAACTTTTAACATTTAAAAATACATGCAACAATAATTCTTTTTAATTTATATTAATAACACAATCAACAAAATATAAAGAGATCATCGCTCGTAGATTCGTACCACTGCTTCCCGGGCTCGTCAGCAGTATGTTCTATATTATATATATCGCAAATTAATGACAAATCAAAACGGTAGATGTTGCATTTATAATAAGAAATTAAAGCCTACAACTTCAATATAAAATAAATATATATAACATAAGTTTAGCCATGTCAATATTATTTTGTTGGAGGTTTTTCATAGCAGCGACTGTTTGTATTTATTTTTTATCTGTAACTTATTCTCTATTTAACTAACCGAACTATAATATCTGCCACCATAATGAATGTATTTAAGTAATATGCTTCTAAGGCAAAAGTGTGTAGTTAAAATCGATTTCATATCATAATAAATTTTTCCCCGTCCGTTCCCTTATCTCTGAGTTCTTTATGAAGTCAGACTCCAAAAATTGGACCCTATGTTACACTTAAAGTCGTGCAGCGGAATATCCCTCAAATAACCTGGATTCTGCTTGTATCTTTTTTCGATCGGTGGGATTAAGGCGATCTAGAAGACCGTTGGGACGGCTGTACTCAGTGGAATTAAAGGATGCCTGTATGTCCTGGTAAAATGCGAGGTGGCTGGCAAGTGAGTCATGTGAGTGGTAGCCATATGCTCCGTATAGGGAGCAGATATTGCGAAGAGAAAGAGAATAAATATTTCTCATCATTTTTTCAAACAAATTTTTAAGCTTGATTGAAGAATATAAAAAAGGTTGTTCTTTTAATGGCTACACACCCAAAAATTACCATCAATGTGCGTAATTTGATATTAAAGTGCATTTGTATGATATGCACGTATTACTACACAAACAGCTTGAATCCATTGCAAGGGGCTTGTAAATAAACAAAGCCCCAGACATGAAAATATTTCTTCCAATTAAGGCTTGTCTAATACGATATACAAGCGTCAGACGATTTATGGATGAAAATAATGTAAACTTTGTAAGACATTACGTTTACATTACTATAAGCCAAATTGTGAGTCATCTTAGATTGGATTGGCGACACATCTGAAAACTACTGAAAGAAAACCTACAGTTTCTATACTATAAAATATTCACCTTGTCGTGCAAAGTTCTCGTATATTTCACGTAAAATAGTATAAATACAGTGATGAAAGTTATGAGGCATATGTATAATTTTAAAATAATAACATATTGTTGTAATCATGTTCGCTACCGGATTGGAGCATATGGATTTACACAGAGTGAAAAATCCACTCCGAAAGTGGAGATTATGGATCTCCGCAATGTGAAGACGTCTTGACAGATTATTTATGACGATAATCGTTTGTCAAACGATTTTTCAACCTAATGAGCATCCAGTCCTGCATTTTTAGGTTTTTTGTAAATCCCACAGATAGGGAATCGAACCCGCATTCCCCGGATTGCTAGGCGCGAAAATAATAACATAGCTACGAATTTATTTTTTTGTACAATTTTTGCTCCCAAATTGGAGGAGCATATGGATCTACACAGAGCGAAGAATTCACTCCGAAAGTGGGGTATATGGATCTACGCAATGTGAATACGTTTTGGTAGATTATTTTTCACGAGAATTGTTTATCAGATAATTGCCCAACCCAGTAAGCATCTAGGCTTGCATTTTTGGATTTTTAAAATCCGACAGATGGGGAATCTAGCCCGCATTCCCAGATTAATAGGCGCGCATGTTACCAACTACGCTACCGAGGAATAGGAATATTTAATAAGTTAATTTAACATGTCTTCTGATGAAACGAATCACAGAGTCTGGACAAAATTTTGTTTTTGTGATAAAAATGTATTTCTTACCCTAGATGCTAGCCCAAGACAGTTGTGATCAGCACACTTCGGAGCAACCTGAGCATGCGATGGACCATACGAAGAGACAACTAGGACTGTAAACAATATTATAATCGTTGTTAGAATGATAACTATTCCACACAAAGATGCGGAGCCGATATTCTTTGCACAATCACGAAGAATGGAAATGTAAGTAATGTTTTCTTCCAATTCCTCGGGAAGATCAGCGTCGTTGGGATCACGATTTCTCATCGGTACGACGTCTATACTATTTTCTTCTTCGGTAACCATTTTTATCACTTTAGTTTACTCTCTTAATCAAATAGGTTTAATATTGTTTCATAGAAGTATTCGATAAGCTAGTATGAATATCCAATGCATATAAGCTGCATTCGCGACCGGATTATAACGCTGCGGAAAATCTACTGACCATAGTAGACATCCTTATGAATGAAAAGCTCCTGAAATCAAATCATACAGTATTGCCAGATGTCTCAGTATTTCATAAATCTACCATATCAAACTAAAAAAGACGTGTTTTATAAAATTAAAGATTTCTTTGCTCCAACATCAATACTATAATACAACAATAATACGATATTTTTACATATTTATTATTTCATCGCATTAAAAAAAATATTTTTTATAAAGAAAAGCAGGTATCTTTATAAATTATTGACAGAACTCAAACTTTGATTTTTTGGAATTCAATATATAAAATCAACATTATTTTTAGCACTTAGTATGGCAACACTGGTAAACACATTTTGCATAAGGGCCATCAACAAAATTGATATATCGTTGCTTTAAAGGTAAAACTCATTAAGTGCATTTTTGGCCAAAATGACTTTTTTTATAGATCCACTAATTTTTACATGTCATATCGTTTGCAAAAATTAGTTTGACGATAGCTATAATATTAACGGAGAAAAAACAGAACTGTGTAACTTAAGAAACGGATTTTATGTCGCAAAAAATATCTTAAAACCTCGATATCTCAAAACTATAAAATTGCAGTTAGTGAGATTTACCTTTAAAGTGTAGTCTTAATTATCTGGTGTAATGCTGGAAGAATGAGCCTGGATAATTGAAAAACACGGATAAGCCGATCCAAATTATACATCAAAATGTGGATAATTTACTGCTTCTTTTTTCACGATGAATTATTTTGACGAATTTATAATATCTTGTTCTTTTTTTTAGTGCAGGTGTGTAATTATTTTATGTGTAAATTACAGAATTATTTCATAAACCTGTCCTGTTTTTTTTCGTAAATTTTAATACTTCAAGGGTATTTTTGAACCATAAAGAAATTATTTCAACATTTGGCACGAATAACCCGCAGCCGAATAATTGAGACTACGCTGTAGTCCAATAATATAACGTTTTTTGGGATACTGCGTAACAAATCGTAATAACTCAAATAATCAATATAAATATTAATAGTACTGATACAAAACTTGGCAACGAAAAAATCGAGAAACCATAAGAGGTGCGTATCGATTCTACTTTCTTCAGGGCTCTGAATTTGTAACTACGCCACTGACTTCCAACGATCATCACAAATGTCGCATCTTAAGAATATTTGTAAGACGCTATCGAAAATGTTTTCGAGTTTTTATCATTTTAGTAATATATTAAATTCAAATGTGCTACCAATTTTTTTTTTAATAAAATTTCTTTGAATACGTTACATTATCATCATATTTTCATTAATTTTGGAATGTTATTGATTGTTCTAGTTTATATTGTTTAGTTACACAAACGTCAATATTAATTTGGCAATAACAGAGCAACTGAGAATAAACACACATTGCACCATTTCAAAAGCTCCTTTGAAAAAAAAAATCATTTGGATGTAGAAACTGGATAGCATAATAAATTATTAATTTTAGAATAATCACTTATTATTTTAAGAAATACCCGAGGTACAAAAAGTATTGTATTAAGTACACACCGTTTCAATAATACGTCCATAATACACATTGCAAGCAGCTAAAATTATATCACTGGTTTATATCAGGACTGGCCAATTCACGGCCCGCGGCCCGTGGCTTTTGGAATTATTTTGTGTGGCCACGGTTATAATCTCCTTTACTTTATACATTGAATTAGTAGATAATGCCGTAAAATGACTATATAGCCATAAACACATATTTTCCCTCTTGATATCTATAATATTTGTACCGTTTTTTTTTATTTACACTGATCAAACGCTTTATACGTCGGAGTCAATTTGAATTGGCTTGGCCTGGTTTATATTAGATCAAAGGTACTCTCAAAACTAAATTTACACTACGTTGGATATTTGTATAGAATGATTATTATAAATAGTTTTTTGATATAGATAGATAGAACTTCTTCCACCGACGCATTGCTTGTTTTTGCTGGAGCGCTTCCCCTAGAGGCTCTGCATAGAGGTTTGCGGTGCCACAGCCATATAGTTCAGTGGACGACAGACAGTAGTTGGTGTTACTACGGTATCACTGCCACTGGGCTTAGACTCAATGAAAATTTTTGCTCATAGAGCTGTGATGCGAACATTATCATACGAAACTGCAAAACATGCCTGAAGCAGTGGAGCGCATCCACTAAGCACTAAGGGCAGACAAACACATTTATTTTTTCCAAACCTAAACTGGTACACGGAGATAACCAAATTGACTCCAAACCATTTATTTTATAGTTTATAGCTAGTCACGGTGGTTCTGCCTCCAAGCTCTGTCATCTTGGTCTTATAGAATCTCTTACCTGCTTATGTGGCAAAATGCAGAATACCAATCACATCGTCTGGGAGTATCCCCATATGTCGGTTGAAATGTGCTTTGCTTCTGCTTGCATACCTTTTGAGTCGATTCGACCATTTGTCGGGTAGCCGGCAATTGGTATTTGGTTTCTATGAATGATAAATTTCCAGCTTTAAAAAAAAAGCAAAATCTTTACGACAAGCGAGAAGGTCTTTTCTCAACGAGGG
Source organism: Rhyacophila evoluta (assembly GCA_022683975.1). Lineage (NCBI taxonomy): Eukaryota > Metazoa > Arthropoda > Insecta > Trichoptera > Rhyacophilidae > Rhyacophila > Rhyacophila evoluta. The sequence goes on along the minus strand of JAGVSQ010002110.1, from coordinate 17,909 downwards.
TAGACATTAACAGGGTATAATAAGGTGCTTCTGAGATACTTCTGACACTTTGAAGATCACCTCACGTTCGTTACGCTGTGGTATACGCCCGCATAACGGATGTGCAGAAGTAGCAGATGGTGGAGGGGAAAACGAGTCAGATTATATGGCATCTAAATAAATATACATTACGCGAGCTAAGCAAAAACATTGAACATTGCCTACAAATACTATTTTCTTAACCAAATATTAGGGTGGAGGGAGGCACGGAAAAATATCAAACTCAAAAGCCACAGACCAAAAGTATTTGAGAAACATCGATCTATCATACTATACGATTACATCCACATTCTGATCAATTTGTACCCCTTATCATTTGACTGTGACTCGTCTTTGATTATTTATTATTTGACAGTTTTTTTCTAAGATGCTAACCGAGAATAGCCCAAAAAATGAATTTATACAATTATTCTCGAAGTATAGACATTGTAGAAGGAACATCCACTGCTTAAAAACTAAACTAAATTAACTTTAAAGTTTTACTATCTAGCTCAATTAGTAGATTTATAATATATTGATTTCAGTGTTTTAATAAGTTTTGTAATGAATTAACAGAACAATTTTCACATATTAATTAATAAGCGCCAAAGCTGAACTTATATGAATTAGCCTTTAACACACGCTTAGTTTAATAACCCATGAAGCTAATGTTATATTTTTGCATGCATAGCTTTGAGGACGTGATTTTATAACATAAACAATACTGAATTTGTTGACTGACAATTGGTATGCCTATAAACTAATATCCTTTCCAGCTGTACCACCATATTGGGAGTTTATTTTAGGTATCAATATCCACTTCTAAGTATCGTGAGTTTTTATAATAACAATTCCGTTTCAGATTAATATTACATTGCTAAATATGGTCACAAGAAACTTATTGTATTAATGAAGTAAGCTATACACCGTTGATGATTCATCTGTATACTTCATCCCTAATTTCAGTATTTATGTTTGTGTTATTTAAATAAAAAAAACAAAGTCATATAACATTGCAAAATTAATGGTATTTATTCATCAAATATTAAAAAAAAACGTCTTGCAGTATACGGTCTATAAAAATCATCCAATACGTCTATAATATTAGCTATATAGTAATGTTTTTTTTTCGTAATCTCACAGAGCATAATTATTTAGAATAAGAATCACGCAAACTATAGTGCACGCTAATCAAGGTATTAGAAAACTGCTCCCGGAGAACTTCTGTCACTTTAAAAAGGGACTCAAGTTCCTCACGCTACGGTATTCGCCGGGTGTGTATAAATTTAAGGAGAAAGCAAAGCATACGCATTATTATATTTTAAATACAATAAATTATCAATAAAATTATATAACTGCAACAACTATTGATTTGAATGAACTAATTAATTTAAGGTTAGCGTGCGCGTCTAGTAATCCGAGGAATGAGGGTTCGATTCCCACATCTGTCGGATTTTCAACAATCCAAAAATTCAGCACTGGATACCTATTGAGTTGAGTAATTGTCTGACTGATAATTATCGTGAAAGAATAATTTATCAAGACATGTTCACAATACGGAGATTAATATGCTCCACTTTCATACGCGCGGCCTGAGAAAAGATGGTCGTCCGCCTGCACCTAAAACTCTGATGTAATATATTATGTATTTATTTGAAAGTAACATTTCTACAATATTAAGATCTATTTATGTTGTTTAATTTAAGAATTAGTTATCATCCAATGGCTCAACTTATTGGATATAAATTTTATTATATACAACGGGGCTTGAACCCGCAATTCCTGATCCACAGTCGTTAATATTCTGTTACCTCTTTAATTTTCTGTCATTATGCATAAATATTTTATTTGAGTTGTGATATTATATTATCATATTTTTTAAATCTTTCCCTAAATTGTTTTTGTTTCTAATTTGTTCTGTATACTTTAACGTAGGCGGAAACTTTGTCATTTTATACTTACTTAAACTCTTTTACCGATATTTCCATCAAGCACCAGCAGTATATGGCATTAACAACTAGTTTATATGATATATCATAAGGTTATAATTTGAAAATTATTCATAAAAAAACTGATGACGAAAATGATTTTTGCTTCTTTGTATGAAAATTATTATATAGGTTCGTTTATTTTACCATGTTCGCTGCCAAAGTGGAGCATATGAATCTACACAGTGTGAAGATATCCACTTCGAATGTGGATTATTTGAATCTCCACAATGTTCCCATTTTGGAAGATTATTTTTCACGAGAATTGTTAGTCAGAGAATTATTCAATCCAATGGGCATCCAGTCCTGCATTTTAGATTATTAAAATCCGAATCGAACCCGCATACCCCAGATTTCTAGGCGCACTCGCTACCAACTACCGGGAACTTGCGCTACAGGTTTGTATACTTTATCGTAAGTGTCAACTTTGTCATGTTATACATACATGTCGCTTTTCCAGCTATTTCCATCAAGCACCAGCAGTATAATGTATCAACTACTAATTTATGTGATATCATATGGTGTATTTTGAATATTATTCATGAACAAAACTGATGACAAAAGTAGTTTTTCTGTGTACAAAAATTATTCCATGTATGTTTATAAATTTCAGTATGGTCAATTTAGTGTTAATCAATGTTTTTTTATATAATCATGAATCTAAAATTGTCGTTATCCTTTTTATTTCTATTGAATTATTAATCCAACAATGTTTTGGTTTCATAGCAACTGAATAATTGTATTAATTTATAGTATAACATACAGAAGAATCAGTTTCAATTGCTATTTCAGTGACGTCCTCATTATAAACGACGGTTGAAAATTTTATTAAAAATATTGTTTTACCGATTATATTGTGTTATAATATAACGAATGGGCAGTTTTTAACTGGAATATTATGCGAATAATGCATTTTTTATTGCAAATTTTCTGTAAAGGTTCATTGTATATTTATAGTTTTATTGAAGAAATGTAGGAATTGGTAGGACACATGAAGGATATTAAATGAAATCCGTTATTTGTGCACAGCAATCAACATATATATTTTTTTAATTTTAGACATGAATATTTTAGCATAAATATTTCTTAGTAAAATAATTTTGTATACAATAATATCATGAGGCAATTTCTCATAAGCATACATAAATTTTAATTTTTGACAATTTTGCTGCATTTTTTGTGCAAAAATTTTTGAATTTTAAAAAACATCGCGCACAAGCGGCTTATTTTAATATATTTTTTAACAATTTTGAGGCTGATTTTTTTTCTCAAAAAAAAATGAAAATAATACATCAAGATATTTTATAGCAAACGCAGCAACATAACATGTTTATTAATACATAAATCACTACAAAGTTATAATAATGAATGACAGACATGATAAAGAATAACTGTTATAAACAAATTGTAGAATACATACAACACTTGAGTATTGATAATTAATAGACGCTTAACATGAACTTTTAATGTATTATTTATACGAACATAGATTAAAATTTTTCACATAGCGATACATAGGGGTACACTCATATACAATACGTATGCGGTTTGGGAAATCAGGTATTATTTGCCCAGGTAAAGGAATTCGGTAACGAGAATCAAATTTATTTATTTCATTTTAGCCATGTATATGGGATACATTCATATATGGTTTGGGAAATTAAGTGAATTGCAGGGATACAACAGCGGGAATCAAATTTATTTATTTCACTTTAGATACGTATATGGGGTACATTTATATGTATTTTGGGAAATGATGTAAATTGCAGTGATATGACAGCTGGAATCACATTATTTTCAATGGTTTTACTGCATATGTAAAATATAGTATATATATTATCTTATTAGCAGACTCAATGAAAAGTATATAATATTCTTAAATCAAAAAGATATAAACACACATTTGATAATTTTTATTAATACGTCAAACATTACAAAGCAGAAATCACATATACGACACATATTTATTTATGTTGGATGCATATCCGAGTACGGTGGAAATATTAACTTCGGTACCTTCTCACAATTCATACAATCCGGATGTGTAATATTTGTCAAATACTATCCTGAAATTAAAAAAAAAGTAATTAGTAATATATGAACAAGCCTAATGATGTGTTCAAACCTGAGATGATTTGAAGACACGTTACGAAAGCTTCTCATACCGTCCCACCTGAAATCATAAAAAAATTTTAATTTCATGAATTTTTAAGTGCGATTTGAATATTTAATTACTCACCAGTACAATGTAAATAAAACTCGATTTTCGGCACAAGACAAATAATTTATTAGAGTTTATAACATTGTTACATCACTCCTTAATGAAATATCAGCACACATGTAAAATAAAAATACATAATTTAATCAAATGGGAGTGTATATAAAATTTAACTTATTTCCATATAAAATAACTGAAAAAATGTCAAAAGCTCTTCCATTGGTTGTGTGTCGTCTCGATTACTTGTCGCACAACTCTCCAATAAACAGTTGACTTGATACTGATGACTTATACAAATTATTTTCAACAACATTCGATATATCTTTACACAGGTTGATATTATTTAAGCCTTCTACTACAAGTTTATCCTTTTCTTAAAGATTTTACAGACAACGCAATCAATACAATACTGATTTCGAAATTAATATAATTGCCACAGAAAACGTGTGCTGACAAGCGAAATAATTTTATAAATACTGTGGGGAAAATGGGGTTTCGAACGACACCAAAGTTAATTCATTTTAGCATATTAAATGCCAAATTTCATAACTTGAATAGTTAAAATTTTGGATCAAAGTCACCAATTTTCGTTGGACAACAATGTACCATACAATTTTTCCTGTAACAGTGACATCTAAACGGAAATATAATGATGTGCATTAAATTAATGCGATTAATTTGAAATTTTGTGTGAAAAAAACCCTTTCAAAACTGTATATTTTTATCGAAAACTCGGAACTATAGAAACAAAAAAATCAAAATGAATTTAAATGCATTTTAAAAATTATTCGTTATTTTTATCGGTTTGTTGAGAAAATATTAAATTTTGCATTTCAGAATAAAAAATCAACTATGTAAAAATTTACGCTTTTAATCGAATTTAGTTTGAAGTCAGAGTTTAAAATTTTTTGTTAAAAAAAAAAATGTCACTGTGTAGTCTGCATCGTGATACCCTTGATTTTACCCTTTCACTGATAACATCATTCTTTTATATAACAGCAAATTCATTTCTAGAAATGCCTATTTAACAATCTTATTCAGATGGCCTCTTACTTTTACTTTTTCTCTTTAGTTCTGATACAGACTTCAGGAACAAAAACTTATTTTAATTCTACTTTCACTCACTACATTTTTTCTTATTATCTAGTAAAAATTACCCCCAGCGTCAAAAGGGTTAAAATTCAATTATATTATTTACCCAACATTACTTCGCAAACCTTTTCACACCGACAAATAAATCTATAACTTTATTGTGAAACTATAAATAATCGTTTCTCAGTTGATGTCAAACGTACACGTGTCATTTTATAAACCTACACACTTATTTCTTCTCAATGCATTAAGTATGCTGAGCACCAATCTACAATATATCCGTTAACATTTCCAGCATCTCTTAATTTTGCTCACAAATTCTCATAGTCGCACTAACAGTGTGCGTTGTCTCTTTCCTCATTCTTATTCAAACAACTTGTTTAACTAACAAATTCTCATTAAAGGATCGTTCTTATTACAGTGTTTCAAAAAAAAAAAATCTTTTTTAACTCACAAATTCTCACCTACGCACTTAATGCGTGTAAAGTACCTTTCTTATTCAATATTTTCAAAGAAAATATATCATTTTTACTCACAAATTCTCATACGTGCACTAAATGTGCACCGATCATCTTTCTTATTCGATATATTCAAAGAAATATTTTCACCTTTCATATTCTTGTCAATGCACATAATATAATGTGCGATTTTTTTCCCTCAACCATCAACATTTCCAGCATAACTTATCCCTAACTCTATCTTTCTATCAAATCTGAATTGTAAAATAACATTAATAATGTTGTTTTTTTTTTCAAAAATTATCACTATCTTATATCAGTGTAAGTTGGTTACTATAGACTATCTATATAAATCAGATCCCGGTTGAATTTTTAAGTAATATCATTCCCATCAAAGATTATAAAAACAACTCTTATACTTCATGATCGCCACCATCAGACGATGACCTACTTACGCGGATAGTCATTTTTTAAATAAAATTCACATTTCAGAATGAATTCTTACTTTTACACCATAAAAGACATGATATTTCTTGATAATTAGTAAATAAATTTTAAAATTACGCCATATACATCTGTACTGTAATGTATCTACTACATCACCGGCCTACTTAGACATTGCTGATGACTCTACCCAGCATTTAAAATGTGTATATATATGGCGCTAAACATAGTTAAATAAAATAGATTTGATATTGAAAAAAGTAGAATTATAAAGTCATAGATTTATTTGCCCAATCAAAGAACTTTGATAAACGCCTGAGGATCCGCAAATTAAATATCAAAACGACTTTAAATTTTTAAACCAACTTTTAAAAAATATTAAGTTTAAGTTTTATTGTAAATAATGTATGAAAAAATTAATTTATTTATCAATAAAAAGAAATTGTTTATCAGTCAGAAAGTTTTGAGGAAAATAAAAAAATAAAATCAAATGTGAATGCACGATGGTCAGTATTACTTCTATATCTATGTAATTATTCTAATATGTACATGAATGAGCTCATTGCAAACGTATTGAGAAAAAGATATTTTAAATCCTTTCTCTAGCGTTTTTAAAATAATAAAATAAGGCATCAAATTACCAGAATAGTGCTGTGGTAATATTTAAATACGCAATGTCACCCAGTTTAATTTATTTACACCGAGAAACATCACGCATTTACCAACCGACGTCGCTTTTTCAGAATCTAGGTATATACCGATGTGGCTCAATCGACAGCGATATATTCCAGTTTGAGGCAAAACGATGAATATCTGATAATAGTATCGCACATAGCCCACATCAGTGAATTATCAATTAAAAATAGTGTAAGCTGTTGTAGTGATGATGAAATAGGAAATAATATAAAAGCTTGCGCGAATGATAAGCTTGAAGGACTCTTCACAAGACTGTTTAAATGATATATATCTTTACTGTATAGAAATTTATAATACAACCCGTTGATCCCTGAGTCAAGTTTCAAAATGAAGCAGGTGATTAATGGTGAAAACTGTTATGGATAACGGAAAATAATTAAAAATTCTGCTGTGTTCCTAAATTGGACACAGACGAGCCACAACTACACCACGAGCACAACATGAGTACTATGTAACTCAACGATGGCCTCAATCATGAAGTACATAAGACTCTCATAAGCATGCTTACATTGCGGTCGTGGTGTGTGCGGGGTTCGTTTGTGGCTAACCTTACTTGCAATGTGTATTAATTGCCCAGCAATATTTCTCCAGCATATTCAAAGTAAACCCTAACTAGCATTAATTCTACGCATACTTAATTTTAACTACAACCAAAATCACACATATTATCTTAAATAGATTTATTAATATCAAGACTTGACATAATAAAATAACAAACTTTTTTTGTTTTTTTTAGCAACGCGCCGATAAATAAGTCGCGCATTCATATAACAAAATATAATGAATATATTTCATATAGAATTACAAATTTACTGTAATATACGAATTATACGAAAACATTTTTCTATCGATATATAAAAAAGCTTATCAATAAAAAAAAATCTTATATTATTGTCAAGTTGATATTTATTTTTATAAACGCAAGCTCAATATATATTCCAAGATAATAACTCAGCTGTATTAAAATATAATCAATATTTACTTTACTCTAGAATTAACTGCCACTTTAAACAGAACAAATTAATAAATTCATAAAAAATATACCTTTCCATAAGTTTTTTTTATATAAAACTTGCAGAATCAAAATAATTATGTCAAATTATCACAGACGACTTGAAATATTAGTTTATTATTTAACCAAATGCTACTAAAACTCAGTAACTTTAATAATTGTAACGTTTTCGTAACTGTCGTGGATTTTTTTTATTATATTCAAATGGATCCAGTTATGAGTTGTAATTCTAACTTGCCTTAATGTGACGAACAATTTGAAATTAATATTTAATCAAGAAACATATACGGAATTTGTTATTATTACTAAAATTACGGTGCGTATTTTAATACTTTAGTTTAAATAACGTACTTTTATTTATAGTTGATTTTAATTTGTCGTAATTTGAAAAAAATATTTGATTCACATTATATATGACAAAAAACGTACGTAGATGGTTTATATTTTAACAAATATAGCAAAGAGTCTTGTTTTAAAAGGCAGTCTTAATTTTAATGCATCGAAAAATATTAATTATATTGCTCTATTTACTGAGTTAATAAATTAGTTTATATACAAAACTATTATTTTTTATGACAAAATTACCATCCGGATAACAATCAAGTTTTTTTTTAAATCTGAAAGCGCATGTTTTCGTAAAACAATAAAATTATGTAAAAGAGAATTCTTTCATGAAATTGTCAATTAAACAACCAAAATTAAACATTTTTATTCAATATGATTTCTATATATGAAAGCAATTTTCAAATATTTAGCAGCACACCGCATAATTTTTATTAACATAATTATTAAGAAAAAATTAAGAAAATTCTAAAGGCATGACTGTAGATAGTTTAAGAACGCCTGATCACATAGAAATAATTCATACAACACACTTATTACTTATTTACTATTGTCATCTGTGTGGTGTAATTTTTATAAATAAATCTTAAATACTGGAAGAAACAGACAGTGTGTTATATTCATTATGTTTTAGTGGAATTGCGAACGTAAATATCTCAGTTATGGACGAAATAAATCAAACCGGTGATAATATGAAATTTAAATAATTAAAATCCAATCAATCGGATATCAACGACAATCTCAAAAATTACAAATATCGTCTACAGCTAAGGGTTGGATGTTTTGCTTTTCATCTTGGCAGGTAACTTTAAGCCGTCCCGCTTGCTGATTTCGCAAAATACTACTTTCTCTTGACAAGCGAAAAATGCGCAGATTCGGTTGATGAAAGGGTGCGCTTCTATTCGACTCTGTATTCTAGGGACTCCATACGCTGGATAATAATACATAACACTATCAATGAAACTGTCAATCGGAAATAATATCCGATTGAGAAACAGGAGTGCCAGATACACGAAAATAAATTGTAGACGATTTTAAGTAAATTCTCACATTAAATATCTGCCACAGAAAAAAATGTTCCAAAGAATAGATAATTTTTACAACACCGATTAACTATATTGCCAAACGAATTATTAATCACAGTTAATGTTATCTTATTTTCTTAGTTAATGCAAATCCGTCAAAATTAATTATACCTATGTAAATATTGCCAAAATTCTTATTCTTACGTTACTACTATCCATATAAAACTAAAATTACTGTTAATATATAACACAAACTTAAGACGTCTACATAAAATCACCTAGATCCAAAACTATATTACTTATATACAATACTTATATACAATACATAAATCATTACAAACTATTATACGGATATTCAATCACACAATACATTAACTTAGATATGCCTATCAAATTAACTTAGCTTAAAATAGTTTCGGAAAAATAAAATACGTCTCTTATCAAATAGTATAGATTATGAGTGTAGTTATTGGTTAAATATTGCTATAAATTTTAATCCTAAGCACGCACATTCAACTATAAGTTAAATACTAAAATTAAAAAACTAATTCGAGATTAATAAATTAAATGTACATCGATCGAATAAATTAAAAAGTTAACCTAGTAAGAAGTTGCAAAGTATCAAAAATAAATAATTTCCATGTAGACAATAATTTATAGATAGATATTTAAAATAATTTCTAGTATTTACAGAAAACTCTTACAAATAAAATATGGATCACTGGTTTTACTTATCCTACGTATGAATCTAAATTGTTATTGCATTTAAAGAATCACATTCTAAGTATAATAATTTACTGACGAATTTGCTTATAAATATGTACGGACTACTAACCTATATTTAAATTGCAATGTACATCTTAAAACTACCAACAATTCGACGCACCGGCTTAAACAATAAAATAAACAAATGAATTTGAAAATAGATAAATAAGTGATAATCCAAATTTTAAAATTTCAAATTAAAAATGAATAAATATTAAAAGTTCAATTAAAATCTCGAATAAAATCAGAAAAAAATTAACTCTCTTCCTAACTTCTTCGCTAACAACATTTCGCTTTTATTAGAGAATTAAATTAATGGACCAAATACGTTTATATAGTTGGATTAGTATATTAAGATATGTTTAAAAAATACCACTGAAGAACTAGTATGTAATATTAAATTTGAATAAGTAGATAGGATTATGTATTTAAGGCGGATGTGTGGTGTTATGTGTTTTTTTGGAGTATGGAATTTCATTTTGCAAAAAAAAATTAATACTTGAACGATTGATTGAATATAAAATTTCGTTGCGATACGATAAATATATCAGAAACGGATGATCAAAAGCAAATTATATACTGATCACCCTGTATTTCATGAAAGATGTTAATGTGTGCGCTCGGACAATTATTCAGCGACATGAAATTAGTTGACAATTGGGCGAAAAATATTTAACTCACTTATTTCGGATCGAGATCTACTTTAGTAAGTAAAATTTGAAATAAATAGCGGTAAAAAAAAATGCGAAAAAATAATGGCGCAAAATTTTTTGATTTTTTTTATATATTTTTTTTTATTGCGCCGAATTTTATGTTATCTATTTTAAATGTAGTAACCGAAATCAACGTATATTATCACTGATATAAAATCCACTTTTGAGAAACTGTCTCGATAATAATTACAAACCGACTTCGCATTTAAGCATCGTCAGACAATTAACCGTCAAGTAATTCAATTTATTACGACTAAATTACTTTTTATTAAATTTGATTTAAAGTCTAAAAATGCGAAAAATTAAAAGCTTTGATCATAAATATTACTGAAAAAAGTTTGTATGTTGAATAAGGTGGTTTTTATTTTGTGTGAAATATTGTTAAAAAGTGCTAAGACGCTTGCATCGTTCAGGTACTATGACAATTATAAGTAATATTGCAAAAGTTTATATTAGACCTAAGAAGTGTTATATTTATTATATTTCAATGTGATGGTATTGCTATAAAGGCGCGAACGAAAATAAACTACTGTTAAAAATGGCTTCCATTGCATAAGGTGAATTGAAATGGTTTTAATCACCTTTCGCTATACAGGTGTATACAATCTAAATGAATTCATAAAAAAAACAATCTCCACTTAATTAACAGCAGTTCTCTGATACGATACTACTTAAGTAAAATATATCCTATTATCTAACACCAAACGGGATATTATGAAAAAAAAAATAATATTAATTTAAAAAATCAACGTTAAATTTTCCAGCCAAATGACATACCGGATATAAACCAGCGTAGCTTATATCGAGACGTCAACTCATGCGGATGGAAAGGTACAACATTTTTTGCTCACGTCACGAGAGACGTAAATAAAAAATAGTCAGTACATCCTCCAAACCACCATCTCGATATAAAAGTGAACTCTTTATCTTTCAAAATTAATCGAAAATTATTGTAAAAAAAACAGGATGACAATTTAAATAAATTCGGTTTTAAATTAATTTAATTTAAATAAATAAAAGTGTTCATCGAAATAGCTTTACCGGTCATAAATTGTTACATCTGAACCGATATTGCAATTTAAATGAAGAAATTAATGACGAAATATTTTTTTAAGTTAAAAAAAATCGGACGAAAAATATTTGTATAATTAAAGCATTTGGTATTTATTATAGAGTTGATGTGATGAAACCCTTATTTACTATTTATATTTATGTATTTTATTGCACTTAATTATTGAATGTATTATTATATTATTGCATTAGCATGATAAATACTTAAATTAATATATATGTTTAACTATTAAGCTACGTTATCCACGTTTATCAGAAGCACTGTTAACTTAAAAATATACCAGCATATTAGCAATAGCAGTTTTGACTCTGGCCATACCGGACAAAAAAAATTGTATGAAATTGAGAATAATTTAAATTAATTGAATGTATTCAAATAAAAAAGACAGTTCGACCTGTTGAAGTTACGGCTTAAGCACGGACGGCCTTAAATAATTGTGATAAAAAAAAATATTAACACGCTTCACGTAAACTTAAATAATATTGCTGTTTTTTATCACAGACACAGTGTTGAGGATCAACCGTAGTGGTGAAAGTGACGGAAACCGACGGTTGCTATGAGCGGGATGAAAGAATCGATGTCGTATGTGACATTAAATCGTTCATTCCTGATCACCTTTAATCGACTTCTAACGCATTTACCTCTTTCACGGTTGATACAGTAAGCGTTGTATCTTTTCTTGTACTTAAATTACGATATGATTGCTCAGCTATTGTATTGCACTTTAAATACTACGTAGCGAATGTTAAATCACAATAAATACGTTTGAGCCTAAAAAATTTGTATCCCAAATTCCGTTGTTCGAATTATTGATGTAAAATAATAGCTAAGCATAATTCGTAACTGAATCGTAAATACTGACCATAAAATTAAAAATTTTGGGTTAAAAAATATACCTCAGGCATTTATCAAAGTTTGAAGGTAAGCTACAAAATGGCTGTTGTTTGCGAATCAAATTAAATTTAACATTACAAATCAATCGCCGTAAATTATTTTTTAAATTAAATATAATACAGTAAAAGAATCAACTTATACACGGTAAAAAACAATTGTACAGCGAAAACAGCAAAGTCACTTAACACCAAACATCAATATACACATCTGGATCGGAGAAGGAATGCAGCTATGCCTGGTGATTTCTTCTGCAAGCAGGTCGAGGAACGTAGTTATCAAAGCTTTCCTGAAAAATTGGACCCAGTCAGAGATATACCTAATATCACTAAACCTTAAAGAATCCTAAATTACACGCTGGTGTTTGTTAACGTCTTGAAGGAGCTTTCGCAAATTTTCTCTGTTACGTTGGCAACAACCGACAAGGCTATTTGGACCATCATCGCCATTCACACGGTCGTATTGTGGCGATGTGGAGAATTTGTGTATCGAATACTTGAAATCGGTACCCAATACTTCCACACTAATGACTATTTATAAGTACTTTTCAAAGAACCAGCTACATAACGCAAAAGCTTATGGAGCTCTGGACGAATGTAGGAATGTATAAATTTGAACATGGGTGCAAGACTTAAAGAAAACGAGAAAGCGAAAATCCCAATTATGAGTATGAAGTGAATTAGTATAAAACTACCGAATACTTGGTATCGGGTACTTAAAAAAAGAGCTGGTACCTACGAGTACTTAAAATGCTGGTACCCTTTATTACTATCGTATTGACATAATTTTGCAGATGTGTCTTGGTCTTTCTCGTCCTTCCCATCCCCGATCTCCCTCCCGACTCCCCTCCCCATTCTTTTCCATCAAATGCGTCGACAATGTCGGAGGTGGAAGAATGCATAGATGCCCTAAGAGAGATATTAGAGGTTATTAGAGGTAGCTTTGAGATGGACTCAAGAATAGGGTGCGAGCTTCACTCACCGAAATTAGGAAAAAGGGTAAACCCTGTAGAGACTGGGCACAAATTATAGAAAATGAAAAAGAGTGGTGAGCTCCTAACCGAGCTCTCCGATACATTCCGAACGATTTCCATAGTGAAATCGAACCTTTTGTTTATTGATCCCCTATAAGAGGAGGGCAATATCGGAAGAGGGTTTTTTTTAATTGCTTTGCCCTCGAAAAGTCTTCAGCATTGAAATATTTATAGCAGGACTATTAGATAGCTTAGATGAGGGAAAGGGAAAAATCTGAACTTCCCGGTACCCACCCTAGATAGAAATAGCCAGGAAACTGAGAGCACCGACAGCGGGCTCCATATAGTTTCAGTTAAAGTAAGAGGTAGGGAAAAAAATATGCAGATGTGTAGTGTTGCCAGAAATGGAAATATCTGTATGTTCTATTTTTCCTGAAGAAGATATGTTCAAGTATCACTAATTGTGTATGGTTTTATTTTTAACTTTTCAATCCTATGAAAACTCCATGGAAAAAATTTGTGAAATTGTTGATTATCTTAATATTAATCTTCTAATTAGGAAACGTTATAATTAAACGTCAAAGCCGAAATTTTAAAATCAGATAGAACTGAAATTTGCGAAATATCTGTCACTAACTTCAAAACGTACACTATATTACGAAATACCCAGTGCATAATGATACTTGGTCACATGTTAAAGATGACTCAGCATTTTTTAAGTCAACTAAATCTTGCTACAGAATTGACTCGCCAGAGCTACCTGATGTTGGTATTTGGAAACACAAGAGACTATTGACTAAGATATTTTTAAGGCAAATCTATTAACCATTTACTCCAGCTACGGAGTAGATGTAGAAGACAAAAAAATCTATGAAATTGATCGATTGGTTAACAAACACTATCTACGTGAAACATTTAAATAATTATTTTTTATGATTTTGTCACGCACATTCAACAAGGCTCGCTACTACATCAGTAAGCAAGGAGATTTTTATTTTTCATCGATGATGTCGCATTTCAAGGAACTAGTTTTCTCTGTGATGGCAATATTTTTATCAGGATCCAAAATCAAGCCATAATAGATAATCTGTATTAATCTGTACGCAAAATTAGCTTTCTTTCTTTCTTTAAATGGTATGAATGTTTTGACGCAAGGCAATATCGATGTATGAAAATTAACCGAATCATATTTTCTTTTCGGAATACATAAAAATATAACAATTTCAACAAACCTTATATGTTGATACAGCAGCAAACACGTTGATCATGGTTGCTATAACTGTGGCAGGACTCGAGCCACCGATGGAATCCAGCTAATTATCCGCCAACCCTCCTCTCGCGCCATTTTTTTTTCGGGCTAAATCCTACACCATGCCCGCGCTAGCAATCGCGCTGAAGATCTCTTGCCGAAGCAGGACGTAAGACCTATGTAAGAAATCCACAAGAAATAGATTTTTTTACTTTATTATAATTGATTCAAACTAACTGAGCAAGTAATAATTTAGGAAGAGAAAGAAAGAGAGGAAGAATGTTGACCGACATCCTTAATACGAGTAATTGATGTCGTCTTCATGGATTCCGACAATCGATAAAAGTGGAAGAAGATGTCACGATACGTCAAGCAAAATGCAGTACCAGTTGTACTTCCTAAAAAACGTCGTGCGGCTACTACTATTAGGCTTCGAGCCCGATCGTCGATTTCCTGTCAATGTGACATCATCCTAGAAGACTGCCAGGCGTCATCTACACTATGAACTTTGTGATCCTGTACTGGTACGTCCATGGCCTTGAAGGCCTATTAAGGATGCAGCGGGTGCCCCGAGGAAGCTTCAAATACGACGATCTTTTTTATATTGATGTGATTACATCATCTTGGAAGACCGTCAGGCCTCATCAGCAAGATGTACCCCGTGATCTGTGCTGGTGTTTGCAATACACTGAAGGCCTATTAACCGTACTGCGGATGCCCCTAGGAAGTTTCGATCCCGATCAGTTTTTGTTTCTATCGATGTGACTACATATTTCCGGAAAACAGCCAGGCATCATCCACAGAATATACTCTGCGATCTGTACTGCTGCTTGTATGATCTTGAAGATTTTTAACCCTCCTGCGGATGCTCCTAGTAAGCCTCTAGGCCGGTTGCTTTTTTCTGTACACCGCGATCTCCACTGATGCTTGCATGACTTTAAAGGCCTATTAAACGTGCTGCGGATGCCTTCAGGAAGCTTCAAGTCTGATAATCTTTTTTCAATCGATGTGACTACATCATCTCGGAAGACCATCAGGTACCATCAGCAGGATGTACCCCGTAATCTGTGCTGGTGCTTGCAATACACTGAAGGCCTATTAACCGTACTGCGGATGCCCTAGGAAGTTTCGAGCCCGATCAGTTTTTGTTTCTATCGACGTGACTACATATTCCCTGAAGACCGTCAGGCATCATCAACAGGATTTACCCCGCAATCTGTGCTGGTGCTTGCATGACTTTGAAGGCCTATTAACCGTACTGCGGATGCTCCCAGGAGGTTTCGAGCCCGATCAGTCTTTGTTTCTATCAATGCGACTACATATTCTTTGGAGAACGCCACGCATCATCTACACGATGTACCCCGCGATTTGTATTGCTGCTTGTATGATCTTGAAGGCTTGTTAATCCTGCTGCGGATGCCCCCAGGAAGCTTCCAGGCCAGTTGCTTATTTCTGTAGTTCACAATCTATACTGGTGCTTGCATGACGTTGAAGGCATATTAACCGTGCTGCGGATGCCCCTAGGAAGGCTTAAATCTGATAATCTTTTTTCTATCGATGTGACTACATCATCCCGGAAGACCGTCAGGTATCATCAGCAGGATGTACCCCGCAATCTGTGCTGGGGCATGCATGACTTTTAAGGCATATTAACCGTGCAGCGGATGCCCCCAAGAAGCTCCAAGCCCAATCAGTTTTTGTTTCTATCTATATGACTACATATTTTCGGAAGACCACCAGACATCATCTACAGAATGTACTCCGTGATTTGTACTGCTGCTTGTATGATCTTGAAGACTTTTTAATCCTCCTGCGGATGCTCCTAGTAAGCCTTTAGGCTGGATGCTTTTTTCTGTACTCCGCGATCTCCACTGATGCTTGCATGACTGTAAAGGCCTATTAAACGTGCTGCGAATGCCTTCAGGAAGCTTCAAGTCTGATAATCTTTTTTCAATCGATGTGACTACAT
>JAGVSQ010002109.1:0-26052 GCA_022683975.1 Rhyacophila evoluta | reverse complement strand
CAAGTTCGAAACAAAAAGGGACCCGGGCAACGCCGGGTACTGATCAGCTAGTGATAATATAAGTTGATTTGTAGACAACGTCCGTGTCTTTTAATGTAATTTATGTGTAAATCATCTAATTTGACTTATTGTTTGGTGGGAAGAATGCTATTTCACCATGGAAATCTTACTTTATCGACATAATTTTGATATTTCGAGTTTATAATTTTTAGTTCAATTGGTTATTTTGATTTCAAAAATCATGCCGGGCGTGTTAAATAAAATAATTGTGTATCTTTACAAAGTCATTCAAATTATTATTCGAAAATTGTTATCAATTTTCATTTAGCTAACGCAAATTAAATTGAAACGACAAAAACTCGCAGAGCTTATTCTTACATGAATAGGTATATTAATATTTTTTACAGAGGCTGGAAATTATAACCATTAATATACATACTCTGCTTGTCAAGTAGATGATAAACCTTTCGAGATACTCCCTTAATTAGTTCAAGCGTAACATGAAAACAATCAATCCTTTGTTATAAGATGAAGAACACCTGTAACGTACACGTGATCCTCGTTGAAAATAGTTTATCCATACGATATCGATATGCTTAAAGACCGAAAATATTTCCAAGAAAACAGTTAAAATACATTAATGTAAAATTAAATAGTAAAAAAATATAGGATTTTTATTCTGGATCAAATCAGTCGCAATAAATTGGACAAAGAGGCTATTTTCAGATGGTACATTAAACTCTCATTTAGAACAGAACTGCGCTGTCGTCTTTCGTTTATTTCGTTGCTTTTACTTCGCATAATAATTTGAATTCATACTATCTTTCAAATTTAAATAAACCACTACATCATTAAGTCTCGCTTCATTTGTTTTATTATTATTTTAATTCAAATTAAAAGTGCTGATTTTATATTAAATTATGTATACACTTATTTAAGCTAGTAACATTTTGAAGTAGCATTCAAATTTTTCATTATTTGAAATCTTTCATTG
This sequence comes from Rhyacophila evoluta, assembly GCA_022683975.1. Taxonomy (NCBI): domain Eukaryota; kingdom Metazoa; phylum Arthropoda; class Insecta; order Trichoptera; family Rhyacophilidae; genus Rhyacophila; species Rhyacophila evoluta. The sequence goes on along the minus strand of JAGVSQ010002109.1, from coordinate 25,058 downwards.
CACAAGAATCTAAAAAAAAATCCGTGTACATCAAATATTAAAAACTTTTGTTTAAATTTGTATTTTCCTAAAAACATAGAGGGCGTTTTTGATTCGTTCGATTCCCACATCTGCCAGATTTTTTTTAAATCTTGAAGAACAGGACTGAATTGGATGCCTATTAGATTAACAATTATTCGACAGCCAATTCTAGTGAAAAATAATCTGGTAAGACATTTCTTTAAGTTGCGGAGGTCTATGCAATATTGGAGAGGACATGGTAGCAAATGTACTATATATTAAAACTTAATTTTCAAACAATCGCATAAGCATATCGACTGTGGAAAAGAAAAAAGACGTGACCCTGAGTCTTTTCAAAATAACTTTGATAATCACAATATACAACTTAATAAACATAATATGCAAGGTGAAAATGCCAAATAAATATTTAATGTTAGATTTCAAGTTTAAAAAAAGAATGGCCTATGAAATTTGCGACCAGGAAAAAGAACTTCCACCATGATAATTTTATCAGTTTTCTCAAATAAATTATTGTATTAATATCATATTGAGTAGATAAAGCACTAATTTCAGTATTTGTGCACTTTCGGGGTATTTTTGTTTCATATTTTGACTTTAATCCAATATCATTATACAAACGTTTTTGAACATCCTATACAAAATGTTCTGCGTGGGTTACGTCCTTTTTCCTTTCCACAATCGATATTAAATCATGATTTTGCGGCTTATATTTTTGTATGGTACTATTCATGAAGGATTTGACGCAGCTAGTTATATAATATATATAATACACGAAATAAGGGCTGTTTATAATTGTAAACCTAATAATAGTATTTCACAACGGAAATCAACAAAGCTAAACGTACTACAGAACAATAATTTAATAAAATAGCTGTTAGATATTATTATGAAATATTATTGTTAGTTTTATAAAGACTGTTTTATAAATAGTTTGAAATATAATAGATGTGTTTTAATAGAAATGTAGAAGTAATTAAAACAGAATAAAAGGATAAAGAAATGCATATTAAAAATTAAATACATACTATGAGCAAACCGGTTCGTAAGATTATGTGAATAATATTAAATAGACGACGAATCGACGATTTATATGTATTATATGTCAATATTTTTCCAAAAAGTAACTTAAAAGAAAATAAATGATAAGATAAGAAACGTTGCTTTATTTCGAGTCACTGTCTCGTGAGAATGGTTTTATGGCACCGTAAAAATATGATATATTTTCTTCTTTCTGGAATTAAATATTATATATAGTGTGTCGGTCAAGATTCAACAAACATTTATCGGACTGAATTCAATGAGAAAAACGATATAGTAAAATAAGGTATGATTTTTTTTAAATGTAAATGTCTACGTTTTGGATCATCCACGTGGAACTCAACAAGAATGTAGGTAGTCACTTTGCAGACGTCTAGTACATTCTTATATTCAATGAACAATATGAAAGTAAAAACAAAGTATTTTCATGAGTTTTTATTTATATCTTAAACCGGGACACCACCATAGTAGGTATAATTTTGGACGACATGACCATTGAAAATGAACCAATTTTTAGCCAGTACTATGGAGAACTTCCCAATTATATTGAATGTTAGAGAAGTGTCATAAATAGGCGTTTTTTAACTACACCATCATCTTTATGATTCGGATGCGGGTTATCCGGTTTTCGGATATCCGTGCCAAATTTTGAAATTATTTTTATTGTTAACTGTAGTACAGTAATTTGATTCAAAATACATGTATTTAAAAACAACATTACTTCACGCGAGAAATCATAAGTCTGTGAAGAAAGTTATACATTAATGCATACATGTGAATGCTAAAAAAAAGAAGTAAAAAAATTAAGGTAGTTTAAGAGCCCGTGGGGCAATTTGGATTGACCAGGCCTGAAAAATGATAATTCTTCTATAATGATAAATTATATTTATTTTATAAATTTACCATTATTCGGATTATCTTTGTCTTTCGCGGATAATCGGGACTACGCGGTAAGTAGTTTGATTGATATTGTTTATACTCAACTACAACATATTTAAATATTATACAAGTAGCCATTGAGTTAAGATTCGTCGAATTACGTGATTTAATTAAAATAAAAAAATAGCTGTAGGTATGGATAAAATAAAATTTAGGCTGCAGACGTAAATCGTTATGCGAGCTTAAAAAATGTAATTCTGTAAAAGTAACTTTAAATAATATTATTTGAAATAAAACAAGGGATTATTATTGTACATAACGCGACATCGTTTCTTGATTAAATATCCATAAGTTTCCCTCAGCAAGAGATGTGTTACTTGAGTTACTTGATTTTCGACCTAAGTGAAAACTACTGAACAAATTGATCACGTAACTCGAGGACTAGGTTATATGTAAACCATTCAAATCGATGGACATACACTGCTTAAAATTATTGTATTAACGTAACAAAAATATGATAGGTGTAATGAACACTGATGACTAATGAAGTCATAAAAAATTTATCTACAATTACTTTTAAAAACTACGGCTGTATTTTGTGTTTTTTTTATCCACCGCTGTGCACTTCACTGGCTTCGAATAATACTTAATGTAAGGCCTCAAAAAGATTAAATCAGCCACAGTAGTGAAAAAAGCTTCTGTTATTAGGTTTTTAAACTCTTTAGAAAACATCATTCGACACTGCGTAAAAACTTTTTAACAATATTCTGAAAAATCAAACAATTCAGTCTAAGAAATAGCTTTAAGAAAAATGTAATTGCATTTAAGTAAACATTTGTTCTAGAGCGCCGAGAAAAAAACCTTTTTTTCAACAAAAAAAACCTGTTAAAGATAATACATTAATATAAAAGGAATCTTTGTGAAAATATTAAGTAAAGTCTATGATATTTAGGATGTTTTTTTTATTTTATAAAATGAACTAAATTGAAAGTTATAAATTTCCATATACATTTTTTAAAGTAATTTTTTAAAGTTTGTGTTACTATCCAATTTTTTTAGCCTGTAAAAACTGTGTTTTTTTAGATGAGAATACAAAAATTAATAATATATGGATCGGTTAAATTATACATAAACAATATGTGGAAAACTTTAATGTACCATGTATCAAAAATAACATGAGCTTTAAAGCCTCAAATCCAGGGCGCATGTCATAATAAATCATCACCTTATAATATCAACAAGTCTACACCGACGCCGCTCTCTCAAAAGTAATATAATATTACTGCGTATCCACTGTTTATTTTCTAAGGGTCTAAAAAAATCAATCGCCAGCGCATCATCGCCGAGTAATTTATTACCGGGAATACATGGCTGTAACAATTAATTGCTTTAATGAAAACATTATTTGAATTGATTGCGAAACACAGAAACGAATTAATGACACGATAAATTGTAAAATAATTCAAATTATATTTTTAAAATTACCATTATATGACAATATGGTACAAAGATATTTTTCGCCTTCAGTAAACGTCGTCACTCCTGTATATCAGTTTCATTAATAAATAATTGGCCTATTTTGATCTATCCTTCGCTTTTCTCTAGACTAAATAACATTCGAAATCAATCATTTGACGACATTCCCACTATCTTTTTGATTAATATAATAATTAGCATTCATTATTCTTCAATACTTTCTCTAACATCTTCACACTGGCAAATGTTACTATCGTCGACATTGGGATTAGAGTCCACAGTATGTCATGGTTACTTCCATAAAACATCACTATCCCTAAATTACATTCACAAGCTATTTCAACTACCATAGTTTTAAAAAACAGTATACACCGTCCAATTATTCAGTTTTTATCTTAATTGATCAAGCGAGTGCCACTCTTGAGACTTGTCCTACCTAACAGACATCTCACTTCTATATAATATCGATGGTCATAAGTTAACCTTATCAAATATTTTTTAAATTGTTAAAGAGAACCAACAAACTTTGTGAAAACATAAGCATTGGGACATTAAAGAAAATAAAATACAGTTTGGAGCAAAATTATATTTATTTTTAAATAGCTGGCGATGAATGTTCTAGATTCCACTTTTCAAACGCGTTTCCCTACCTTTCTCAAATATGCATTAATCACTTTGTCATCTGCGCATATTATATTCACGTGTTAACACTCTTTTTGATACACCACAGAGCAGATCATCACTCAACTTGTTTATACGTATATAATGCAAACAGACAATGAACTTTACGAGTGAAAAACTTTTTATTGAGATAAAGAAAACTCTTAATATAAAAGTAAAAAATATCAGTCATTATATTCACTTATTATTTAAATATATCAAAACATATATTAACACTTCTCACGTATATATAATTATAAGTACATATTTTAAATTATTATTCTCTACGACTTATAGGCGAAGTTATATTGTTTTACATTGAATATCTGTCATAATTATCAGTAAGTGACGTGGAATTACTTTTCAGCTCTTAAAAGACTCACAATTAAGTTAAGCATTTATTACTGTCGAAATTTTATACAGACTTTAATTCGTTAAGCTACCTTGATAGGTGAATTTATAGTTTTAACGTTTAATAATCTGAATAAAAAATAATCTTGATATAGAATTTATGTTTCAGTGTGGTTAATTTTATTTTATATGCCGAATGAATTTTATTCGTTTGAAGAAAATAATGGTAGACGGTAGTAGAAGAGATTTTTTCGTACAAAAGTTATGAGTCACAGCTGCAAATAGTTACTTACATAAACTGAAAATATATTTATAGCTTTTACTAAATTCATTTTTACTGCCCATCTTGCAAGTGCACTGAAATTGGATTTCATAAAAATATATAAAACAGAATGATACTAAACACTGACGTGTGCAATATTTTTTATGTTCTTTTGTTCAAAATATGGAAGATTTTTTCGATTTGCTTTATTATAACCAATTGGGTTTACATGTGAGAAAGCAAAGCGTTTATTTGAAAATTATTTTACGTGATATGGTTTAACACAAAAAATATAGTTTATAGATTAAAAATTTATATATCCTCTGATAATGATTACGAATATTCGAAGAGGCTGTAGTATAAATATAGTATTGACATTAAAATCAAAAAGCAACAAATACTATATCTGGGGTCTGTTTTTGTTGTGGATGCTTATTTACTTCATGAATAGCTTTTTATAGTCGTGTAAATGCAAAATGTAATCTGTTTTCACTATTCAATCTTAATTTCTGTTTTTTCATCGAGCTAATTCGATGCTATAGAAAAAGCTCTCAATACTATTTATAGGGTTTACTAGACAAAGTTACAAAATGCCACATGGCTTGGAAAATGGCTATTCATTGGGTATCGATGGAATCCTCAAAAGCATTATGGGCCATTTATTCCTTACGTCTGCTAATAAACCTTTTAAATAGTGCGTAGTGGCTTTCCAAGACACTCGAATCCGACTGATTTCATGAAGAGGTATGTGAGATTTAGACTCATCTTAGACATCTGGAGCATGTTTATTTCATGGCTTGTTTTCTAAATTACATCTAGCCAGCAATTTTATATTAATGAATCTATTAAATAATTGCACCATCCACTGCAAACGTGATTTTTAAAAGCTTAATATCATATAAAGTTTTTGGACTTGCGATAATTTATTGGCATAAAAATTCAATAATTGAATAGGCGGATTTTAGAAATTGTGGGTATAAGTCCCATTTATTTCACATGGTATAGAAAACTATTTCAGCTCTTTTCGTTTGGAGAGAAAACTACCATTGCGAGGAATCGTATCAACCGTGAGAAATAAAAAGGACGTAACCCACATACCATTCTTTTTACAGGAGGCACAAAAAATGTCTATTTAATGATTTTGATCCAAAGTCAAAATATTACATGTTCAAAAAACAACTTTTAAGTGCATGAAAACTAAAACTGGTGTTTTATTTATTCAATATGATATTAATTTAACAAATTATTTCAGGAAAATCAATAAAATCAATTGGGTGAAGCTTTTTTTCCTAGTCGCCAATTTCACAGAACATCTTTTTTTCAAACTTAAAAGCCAAATTTAGACACTAATTTTTGTCATTTTCAGTTTATATCCTTTTGGTTGTATACATTTTACTTTTCAAATAAAAGCTATTTTGAAAAATTGAGGGTTACGTCCTTTTTCTTTTCCACGGTCGATATGCATTATATGCACCCCCAGGAATCGAAAGTTGTACGACACTTTCTCTATTCTGTCCATTGTCACTTGATGATAATCTATAACAAAATTTTCGTGCTTGCATATGATGTTATTTTTTTGCACTTACAGTGTTGCATGTGTAAAGAATAAAATGATATTATGTCAAGTAAAAGCCGGCAGACGGAATCGTATTAATATGCCATACCTCCTAAGCGCAGTTTATTGTAATGTTGCCCTGAAGGCGTGATGTCGCAGGCAACAGGTGAAGAACGGGGGGTGGCGAGATTTTCGAGGGTTGGGGGGCCGCTGATCGATGGAGCCGCTCTGCTCGCCTGGCCGCCCCCGTACACCACACCCTCGCGCCATTCCAATCCACACCGCCACAACCCTCCAGCAATTTAGACAAAATGCGTGCGAATCGCATATGTATCGTGAATAAATAGATACATACGCGAGTGCCTGCATCACTTACGTCTATTTAATAAGTCCCACAAGGTGGCACAGAGGTTAAATTATTTCGTTTCTAATCAATAGGTCATAAATTTAAATCCTACAAATCGTTTAAAAATGTTCATTCGTTTGATGTCGAATCAGCAAATAGACAAACACGTGCAACCGCTGAATGGATAATCTCTGACGCGTAATCGCAATCTCAAATCCGAGGATCGTTAGTTCATATCCTGCAGTTGTAAAAAAACACATTATTTTCAAGCATAATTTTCACTGCCTGGACATGCTCAGCTGCTTTGAAAATTTCCGTATTCACCTTGCCACTACATATTTTCATGTGTATACCATGGCGTAAAGAACGTGCAGTGACCTGTAAATGTGCTTTTAAAATGTCTCAGAAGAACTTTCTAATGTCTCGCTTAAGTTCGCTTGAGTGTGTGTAAAAATGAGAATCTATCTTAATGATACTAATTATTAGTAGAAATCCAATTATTTCAATAGCCACCATACATTTTTAAATATCTATAAATAAATATATTAACTAGATACCGATTTTAAAACATTAATTTTCTTCCAAACATTATTTTTGAGTATTTCAATGTTGCCATGCGAAATATATTGTATATTACAAGCTAATCAAAAATTATCTTAAAATAAATTGAAAATGGAACAATTAAAATTCAAAATATTCGAACGAAAATTGCGAGACTTGAGATAAATATGTTTGTTAGGTTGTTTCGAAAGTTTTAATAATTGGCTGTGTCTGGTGAGGATAAGGTAAACGAAGAAAAATAAATGTTTGAATATAATAATTTTTATCGTCGATTTAAATGTTGGCCTCCCTTTCTTCGCTAGAGATCTTTGCTAAATAATTATTCAAAAATTACAACAGGTAGTTAAAAGTCAATTATAATAAGACAAGTAATTGAAAATAATGAAAAAGTAATTAAGAATTGTGACTTTTGAAAAGTGATACAATACTGGTAATCTAACCGTTTAAATGTTTTAAAAACTTATATATTAATATTTACAGTGTATTTAGTTATACCGTCTCAGTGGCTTAATAAATACGTGAATTGATCAGTACCGGAAGTAATGAAGTTTATGTACCGTAATTACAAAATTTAACATATCTTCAATGTCGACTTTTATAAATTAAGGAAATGAATGCCTAATATGTTAGATTTTTTTTTAAATTCAAAAATGCAGGACTAGACAAGCGAAGTGGATATCTTCCCTCTGCGTAGATCCAAACGCTCAGAGCGAACGTGATATAAAAAAAATGATTACTCGACAACCAACGCTTGTAAAAAATATTATCGGGGAATCATTTATTTTTATATATTCGATAGTCTTCATTTTTTTTTTGAAAAAACTCTTCGAAATAAAATCAATAATGTACAAAAAAAAAAGTAATTCAAAAAACTCCCGAAGTCGACATAACAGCCTCTTAGAATATTGTAGATATTCAAAAATATGTGGTGGTCTTAAGGACGTTAAAGGGCGATGAGAGAAATATGAAAACGTTGAAAAAAAGCTAGTGACTTAAATATTTTAAGTATTTAATTCGTTGGTATATCTATACAAACTGAAGAATCATTCATAATAATTATTATTTTATGATTCAATATTTATTTATTTTCTAGTTAAACGCATCAAATGCATAGTATAGTGAAATTATTTAATGAAACATTTTTTTAAAAAGCACATTTCTCAAATTTGTGGACTATCGATATATCGTTCAACAAGAATCTGTGAGTTCAAAAATTAAATAAAGCATTCTTCTATCACATACAGTTAAATTCTTACTTTATCATAAGGTCTAAAATTTGTAGTCATCACAAATTTCGTTTTTGCACACCAATTAAATATTTACACAGAGTTCAACTCACAACATATTTTAAGGGGAATGAATATGTTTACTGTGAAATTATTTTAAATAACAAAATTCGGTCTTTTAATATCTTTTTCACTAATTTTATTTTATAGTATACACGGCCGTAATTTTTTCTTTGGCCAATTTATATATTTTTGTAGTATACATTTCTAATTAAATTTAATATATTTATATTTATATTCACGACCAAAAGAAGAGATAAAAAATAGTATGTTGTACAAGTTATATTTTATAAAAACGAATATACAAAATATATAATTTATTTACATGAAAGTCGGAAAAGGTTTAATACAACAGCAAAAAGTAAGGACTAGACTTTACCTGCAGCGTAATTTCCTGTAACAACACAAAATAACTTAGCTGTAATGGAATTACGTAAGTATCGTTTCAATAACAACAAAATTTAAATATCGTTCGTAGGAAGAGAGATAATTCGTGATAATTGAATGTTATGACATGGCAGTGTTCCGTAATTCGTTCTGAATAAATAATTAGGTAGTTTTAAAAAATTCGCGTAACATTTCGAAATTTAATATTTACATTAGAATCTTTTCTTCTTCTACGATTAAAAGTTAAGTAAGTGGCATTGTCAATAAACAAAAAGATAAAAACCCGCCGAAAAAATAATTGCGTCTATTTTTTTATTAAAAAAAATTGGGATTCTCGATAAGACCGCGCGCAACGAAATTGCGCAACGCCATAGGCACAAACAAAAACAAAAATTAAAATAGCAGAAAACGGATTAAATTATAATTGTCGTTTGCCAAATATCGATATATTTAAATTACTTTTTTAAAACCATATTCGGCTGTAAGATTCGCGTCCACAACCTTTGATACTGAGCGCTCGTGTGATTACATCTCATCATCTAGAGGACAAAAATTATATCTACAGTTATTAAGTTACTCTCGGGTTAAATTTTTTTTCCACTCTAAAGAAGATGTCAAATAAAAATCTTCATTTTAGACTGCATTTAATGACGATAGTTTGTGCCAGCAAGAGTTTTCAGTGCTATGAAAATAAGTCTATTTTTTAAATTATTGAAAATTTTTCTTAAAAATAACCAATTGAGTAATATTTATTTAATTATCTTTCATTAAAACAGTAAATAATAACTATTAGTGGTTGATATTATGTTTCAATACTCACATGAAAATGCTACAAACTAACTGTCACAGCTTTCTTCCACTGCCTAATAGAAAAACATTATTGAACGTGGAAAATACAATATATTAAATTGTGTGGTCTTGGCATGCTTTCTGGAATTGTGACGTAATTTCAGTGAAGTACAAATTGTACAAAATCATTTTTAACTATTTTTAAAGTGAATTCCAAGTTTTTTTTTATTTTTTTTGTATTTAAACTTGGTATTGAAGTCGTTTTTCAAAATATTAATCATTATATTTCTTTCAATTGTTTTAATTGAGTTTAGTACTACCATGTCAGCTTCGAGAGTAAAGCATATGGATTTCATCAGTATAAAGATGATTATTCTTGTACATTAGTAGATATATCGATCTCCGTTTTGTATGATATAGACTTTTTGATAGATACGTTTCACAATAGAGAAGGTGAAGTAAGTGAACAGATTGCATAGTAATATTTCAACGATTAAAACATAATAGTGAAGGGCAACATTATTTATTATTAACATACCAGAAGTATGTTTAATTACAATAAATAAGGTATATTCAGTAGATCTAGACCGTTTAAGTAAATTATAAGATCAATTTAACTTTCTTACAACTGTTTTTAAATATTTTAACATAGCTTAGGTCGAAGGAGTTGATTTCAAACGTGTATAGCTAACTAAATCATAGTCCTATGTTTCAAGTCCAGTAGCAGTAAGAAATTATAAAACTCTGTGTACTTATTTAATTATTAATGAATTCAATGAATTCAATGAAATACATACATATGGATGCCAAACAGTGACTCTAATTGTGATGAGAGTATAAATAAATTATTTAAAAAGTCTTCCCTTTAGGCGTCATTGTGCTTTAAATTATCCTCATTGGTAGAAAATATTTACTACGTCATTCACAGAGGCTGTTGTTCAAATAAAAAGGAATGCAAGTACCGTATCTATGTCTGAGAAATGAAAATGGGTCAATGTTACTGACATGGAGTTGACCTATTTTGATCCATTCACCGATTTCTCGTGGACCACATTACTGATTCACTTCTTTAGCCACTTTCAATTTACAATGATAGCATTATCTTTGTCATTTCGAAAGCTATCGTCATTAATAACTCCAATTAATAATAATACCATAATCGATTCAAATTGATAAAAAAAAATTACAGTCATCATTGGCAATAAAATATTACACAATGGGTTTTTTTGTTTTTAGAGAATGTCAACACACCTTCTGTCTGCTATAATCTTCTTTGAATACTTTAGGGATGACGTAACTTTGCCTACTATATAATCATTTCAGTAATTTTATAGCACTTTTATTCTCGCAGTCTATTAAAATAGATTATCTTGATTAGTTGGGAATTTTCCATGTTAAGATAATGCTTTTTAACAGGCTCAGCCCACCTCCACAATATTCATAGGTACACATTTTTGTCTCCTCGGTTAGCGTAGTTGGTATCGTGCGTGCCTGGCAATTCAAAGAATGCCGGTTTGATTCCTTATTTGTCGGATTTAAAAAAAAAAAAAAATACAGCACTGGATGGCCATTGGGTTGAGTAATTGTTTGACAAACGATTCTCGTGAAAAATAATCTGTGACGTCTTCATATTGCGGAGATCCATATAATGCACTATCGAAGTGAATTTCTTCATATTTTGTAGATCCATATGCTCCAATTTAAGATTGAACATGGTATAAAAAAAACACATTTTTCACATCGTCTAATCTTTACATACGGTTCTGAAAGCCCCTCTTAATGTGACACAAATTATATTTTTGTTAGTATGGCTTAGGAAAAGGTGTATAGTTTATACCATAGGTTATCAAAGTGGGTTGTACCCCCATATTGTGGTTGGTGAAGCCTTTTAGGGGGGTGACAGTGGATTCAAAACAATTTGGGGAGCTTGAGGAAGTCTGGAAGACGGTAACTTTTTGTATAGGAAAAAATAATAATTATACGAGTACAGATCAAGTGCTAAAAACGAAAAACTTTAAATTTTGCAAGCATTTGGGGTGGTTGGGTGTTCACGCAGAAGAAATTAACGAAAGCTAAAAAACGTGAAAGGGGGCGGTGAGCGATTTTGAGTATTTTTTTAAATGGGGCGGTAGACCAAAATTTTTGGGAATCTATGGCTTGTACTAATATTGTAAATAGCAGTATGACAATACTTTATTTGTCATGTATTTCACTGTGAAATAAAAAGTTTTGAATCATCATGAATCGTTTCCAAATGACGGTGAATCTATTGAAAAGGGTAAATGTTTAATTTATTATCTTTAAGGGCTTATTATTTTGCTTTCTATTAATCAGATTATTATGTAAACTTGTAGTATGAAATGTCACAAATTTATCAGGAATTCCGGCTTGATGCGGAACATTGTTGTTCATAATTTGTTTTAGTGACAATCGTAGAGATACGTTTACCTCTACGCCGTGCTACGAAACTACGCTGTAGCAGGGCAGATGTTTTATGGTTATAAGTTTTTAAAATATTTTATATAAATATACGAACATTTGTTTTGATATGATCAATAATTTTAAATTAACTTTAATGCCGTTATCAATGAGAAAAACCTAATATTAATGTTGCATCAATAGCATTGTTAATAATGTCATGTAATGTAAATTAAATGATTTTTAGATCAGTATTAGATATTTTACATTTTTAAATAATTACTATATACATTAAATATTGCAATTTTTGAGTTATTAGTTGTCACATATACTATACAACTATAACGTACTTTCGATAGTTATTTTTGAAAAAGGGAAATATTAAACAAAACATATATATATATAAAACTACACTTAATATGCATAAATGAATAATATTTTTCGATCAAAGTTTGCTTTAATAAATATTTTATACTATGAATAAGTGGTATATTGAAAATTATGATCGATTAATTGGCCGTAGACACAGCGGGAGATGTGTTTTTTCAAGATAAAATAGTGTCGTAGCACGCAATAAGTTTTATAAAAATCGTAAAAAAAAAACGATAAAAAATTTCAGCATAAAATAACTCCATCAAAAAAATAATGAGATTTCTCTCCGATTTATTTCGAAAATTATCGGCAGCCTCAATATAATGCAATCAAAATACAATATACGCATGACATACTCCGTAATATCGCTTGTATTTCGGGAGAATAATGTAAACAAATTCAAATTTACATATACAAATATTTATTTTTGTTTTGGGATGCGTGTTTCTTTGTTTACTGAAATGAAAAATAGGGTCTGGAGAGCTAATGTGGTATGATTAGACTCTGTTGAAATATACTTACTACTACAATAATAGATATGACGGTAGAAAGAGAGAAATTAATGTATTTTTTGTAAAAGATCATATTCATAATGGATTTTAATGCCAAATAAAATATGTATGAAAAAAATTATCCAAGTTAAGCCAGCTTTAACGCCACCGAAGACAACTTATGTGCAGTACTCTATGGTATCTCAGGATATATTTATACAAACGATCCGATATATAGTCTTAAAAGCAATTAAAAAATACACGCATGGCTTAAAATAAAATAATATAATTGTAATAACATACTCTATTTAACATGTCCGCTCAAAAAGAGAAACATTTTAATATCCACAGAGTGAATCTGTCCAGTCCAGAAATGGAATATATACAGGTGCGTGAATAGAATTGGCGTGGAAATTTCATGAAAAAAAACATAAGAATTGTAATTTCAAACATTTCAAACAATTTCTACATTTTTTTTTTACTTTATTTATGAATATTATACTAAATAATATATATTTTTGCAGTTTTTTTTAATTTTCAATTTAATTATTTAATTTTTAATTTTCAATTTAAGCAGTATGTTGTATGTTTTAAGCTTAATAATATTTATTATTCAAGAGACAATTATCTTTCGTGTATATCGCATGTTTACTATAATAGAATCCAAACTCATGTGTCTTGCTTGTTTTTTATAGTATAAAAGTTGGATAACAATACCCTTAAAAATCTTTTCCTATGGGAAAAGGACGGAAAACAAAGTATAAGACGTACGATCAACAGTTTTCTTCGACAGAGGTGATTGCACTTGACATGATTGCGTTAGGTTAGGTCGGGGAATGCGGGGGCGAAGGGACCTGTTGCTGATCCCCCTGCGCCCCTCCTGAATGTCATACGCCCCTTGCACAACAAAACCCAGTCGAATCACTCCGCGCCAACCCTCCTACCCCCGCCCATTGGAGAAAGTGAGCTCCCAGAGATCCTAACCAGTCCTGCGTTGATACTCCTGTCAGAAGGCGGCGCGGTGCGGGAAAATCGTCCCAGACGTAACGTTCGATTTTCAAAAATTTAAATCGTGTTTTTTTTTTTATTAACCACAGACAATTAAATATTATGACCCGGCGCGAAGAATGATATGTCAAAATAAAAAAAATCAAATACTGAAAAATTCTTTCCGATTTTTATTATTTAAATTAATTCAAATAACTGTTTTTTTTATTAGTGGTATTTATTACCACCAGACACGCTCTCACCGTCGCCGTATGTGTGTGTCATCGAGGTGTAAACAACGACCGAATAAGGTCAATATTGACATTCGAGAAGGGCTACCAGATTGACAGGTTTTTTATTCATTTGATATCATATTATAAAACAACAATGTCACAAGGGTTTAATACGTTCAAAATACTCAAAAACTGAGTTTACTACGTTATTATGGGAAAATTTTAAAATGTAGACATTTTCAATGTTTATTGTAACTAAAAAAATATAATCAAAACTTCAATAGACTGAAAAGATTAAGAACTAGTTTTTTTAAATTATTATCGACAGTAAAAACACAGCAAACAATATACCAATACTATATATATATATGTTTTACAAAATAAAAATAATATAAACGGAATATTATATGTAGGTATAAAAATATGTAATATTTTTTATAATTTTTGAATATTAAATGCCATATATATTTGATGGTGCGTCTATGATGTTTTTGCTATCAATTTTAACGGTATAATATTAATATTAATCTATTTTTTATATGAGATTGCTGTTAAGACTATGGAGTATAGTTTATACACAAATTCTTATGTATTACAAAAATAATATATCGAAATAGTTTACATATAGTCTCGTGATACAAATTAGAGGGGTATTTCCAAAGTGAACTTATTTCATTTTGTCAAAATTAAAAAAAAACACGTAATTTTTGTACAAAATAACCACATAACATGTTGTTTAATGTTTATTTTTGTTTTCAATACGTTTTAAATTGTTTTTTTACTGGTTTTCATGGTAAATGGTCGTTTTATACAAAAAAATCTTGCTCAAAATCTTCTTTCTCATTTTCATTTTGGCATAGTGGAATAAGTTCACTTCATGAGTATCCTCCACAAATATAAGATTATTATTATCACATAATCTAGAATCTGAGCAATTACAAAATAAAAAAATATTTTTTAATATATTTCAATGCAATCCAGTAATTTAGGAATTTACGTAAATATAAATTTACTAAATGTTATACTATCGATATGAATATAACATATGAATAATGTTTATTATTTGGTGAAAAAACGTAACATCAACAATGTATAAATTATAAATTTGTATACCTCATACTATTCACTATTTCACACTTTTTCAAATTTTATATAACGGATTTTAAATATGTTTTTGTGCGCGTGTGCCTCCGAAAAACACTTAAATATTCTCTCTTTATGTGATTTTCGTTAAAACCTTTTTGTATTTGTACCTTTAATAATATATCCCAAATGTGGTTAGTACGCGAGACTTCAATTTATAATATTCAAAAAACACACGCCACCATTACAACAAACATCAACATTTATATATCAAATTTAATTTGATTTGAAATACCACGAATTTATTTCATTTATAATACTTGCTTTTACTTCACAGATTTGCCCAAGTTATAATGAAACTCATTCTTTATTTATAATAATTGTTTTTATTTGTCGTATTGTTACAAATTTATTTCAATACTTGACTGTATATAAGATTTTAGTCTCTTGTTGACCTTGATGATAATATTAAAACTTGAAATTAACAGAAATGGTAGCCAAAATAACATGTAAAAAGTTCGCTTCTCTACTATTCACCATATGAAATGAAATGTTGTGACAGACAATCACACTCATACATTTTTTTATGATATCGACAATGGAAAATAAAAAGGATGTAACTCTCAGTTTTTTTTAAAATATCTTTTTTTCGATAATCACCATGTATAAATTTTGATACACGTTTTCTCAAAAAAATGTAACCTGTTAATGCCAAATTAGTATTTAAATTAAAATTACAATGTTTTTATCCACTTCAAGGTTGCGTTTATTTAATATTTTGACTTTCGCGCAACATCATTGAATATCTGTTTTTGATGCCTCTTATAAATTTTTTAATGTGTATGTTACGTCTTAATTCTTTTTCAGAGTTGTTATAGATGCTATATAATATATGTAGCTTTTAATAATGAGTATTATCTTTTCACTATAAGAAATTAAATATTTTTCATACCTTTTCTTTGGATTAAATAAAATCTGATTTATACTGAATATTCATAATATCTAAAATTATTTATTTAAATACATTTCTTTGTTACCTTTTGAAATATCATGAGAAAATTTTGCTCAATTTTAATCAGGATAAAAATTTAGTTTTGTATTTTTATGAAGCTGCCACGCTTGAATACACAACCTCCAGCGCCAAAGCACTCACCTACATCAACTCAATCACAGGGGTGACAAATGACTCAATAGGTTTTTTTTCATCGTAAATAAGTACGATTGGCAAACGATTTTATCGATTTATCTTTATCACAATCAATATAACGAAATAAAATCTTGAAGGCGGCAAAGAATTGAAATAGGTTTCTTGCGCTAAACGCTTTTTAGAAAACGTATTTGAGAAAATCAATCATTCAATTTGTTCGCCGAATCCCTTAGCTATATTCAACATTCCGGAAACAATCAGCACCTCTTGTTTTCGATTTATATTAAAATATAACACTGAAACGTTTCCCAATGAACAATTGAATGTAATCCAATCTTTAGTAAAATTGAATAAACCGTTTCAAAACTATTAAAATTCTATTTTATGCGAAGCCCGTAAATATTGCCAACTGGTAAGAAGCCGCTCGTTTCTTTTACTATTTATAAACTGTATATCGAGAGAAATAATCCGTATTTCTTATAAAAATAAAAGTCAAAAATAGTGGATAATTCATTACATAGGGAATCTTATGATATATTCCACCATGAGTTTGATCGTGGCTTACCATGTATAGATATTTAATTTTCATTTTTTTTTTCAAGAGAAAATAATTCAGCCCTTTTTTTCGCAAGAATTGATTTTACGACAATAATAAAATTCGCATCTTTTTAATATTTTGTAGTCATTTAAAATTAAAGGAAAATTGTATATCCGTAGAACGGTAAAAGGGGAAACCCCTTAGTCTTTTCAAAATAACTTTTTTCCTATAATTACAATATATTTAATAGAGGTTCTACCAAAAGATTGTAAGCTGAAAATACCTAGTTAGTATCTAAATATATCTTATAAGTTAAAAAGGATAGTCTGTAAAATTTACGATCAGAAAAACAAGCGTCTTTTTGGTTTTTCTTAAATAATTTATTAAATTAATACAGAGATTGCGTAAATAAAACACCAGTTTAAATCTTCATGCATTTCAAGGTTGTTGCGACATATTCGATATTTTTTCAAACTAATTAAATAAACATTTTTTACATCTCCTGTACGATTTAATCCTCGCACGTTACGTTCTTTTTCATTTTTACCATCAATATCTGTATGAATTAAAGTGATCAGATATGTAAATAAGTACAATAAATTTAGTTTTATATTAATTACATATGTACAGTCGGTTTTTTCGAACATTTTTTTTTTTTATATTTAGTCATTTTTGATGATCATATTAATCACAATTTGAGATGACAGTCCATTCATATTAATTGATACGAGCTGAATCACGGGCCGTGTTTCATATTTTTCCAATGTCACATGGTACAGTAACGTTGACAGATCTGTTAATATAATATTATGCGTCGTGGAATAATTGAACAAACATACTTTTTATTCAGTTATACAATAATATACGATTTTACTATTTTGAAAAAGTTGAAGGTGATGAAATCAGCATATATAGAAATGGGGATTAGTTATAATGATAACTTCACCGCAGATGTTTCAAAGAGTGTCAATTAACGGTGAACTATCGACATTTCCAATTCAAAATTTAATTATAACTGGCAAATGCAAATTACACTTGCACCATTGCGAGCGATTTAATTAATTATTAAAATCTTCGTGCATAAATGATCCATTTTATAACTTCATAATTTTGAAATAATTAAATTAATATTGTAGAGCGCCACAAAACTCTATTTCAAAATAAAAATTCTACAATAAAATTATGGATAATTTTACTAAAAATATTGTTTATATTTGGCAATTTATTTCTTTCGTGTATTGTGTATCGCTATTTCGCTGGCACTCTTCTAAGCGGGAGGCAAAATTTCTGAGAACTATTTAACGCGCATTTTCTTTGAACACTGCCATTTATACTCGGATATTTTCCTTTAATTGTTCCAAAGAGAACGGATTTTTTCTATATCCTTTTGTTTTAAAATATTTTATAAAATAAGCTCATTGGTATCAAATTCAAGTTGCGAGTAGGCCAATGTATGCCACTCCGTCTGGGTATAAAATTTCAGGAAACTTTTCACGAAAGACCAGTAAGGAATCTTTTAACATCGTCTCCAATAATCAACAAGAAACTAAATAGATTGTTTGCAGCTAAATATTTAATTGAATTTTGTGATAATAAAAATGTATATGAATAATGAGTGAGCTTTAATACAATATATTCTTTAATCATTATATATCTCAGATGAATTCGGGTAGTAAATACTATTCATTAAATATTTGTAATCAATGAAGATGATTTTTTTTCTCTCTCTTTAATTACTAACTCAACTTCATTTTGGCTATTCAATAGCCAAATTTGTTTATTTTAAATATATCTAATATTTTTACACATATATATATATCACTTTTTGCAAAGTTAAATCTTCTCTGAATCCTTAGTTCAAATCCCATTATTATATTCAATACAAACTAGGTCCATTAGTATGATTTTGGAATTAAAACACAAGGGTAATAAGTTAAATACTAGTCCAGCAAACAATTTGAATTAGAAATAGTTGGTTTATAAATTAGAATAGAGATTATATGCACTGCCTTCAGGAAAATATAATAATTCACCTTCATAACTGGGTATCCATTAACGCCGTGTGGGTGTATTTTTGTTTTCATGTCAGCAGAAACTCCTTTAAAATCCTTCGATTAATACATTTATCATGTTTCATAAGAAAATATAACAAATATTACTTGAAGGACTGTCTATAAATAAAGTGTTGTTTTTATTTTATTCTCCATAAAGGAAATGTAAACAATCAAACTAGACAGTGTAACAACGCCCACATTTTCATCCCGAAAATAAACATTTATTTCTTTTTGGCTGCCGATATCATATTCATCAAAAATATTTTAGGACATGAAGAAGTCATTGTTCAATTTAAATTGTACGTAGTTAAGCAGAAGACGGCCATGCCACAAATTAAAAAAAATATATTTTATTGGATATAATGTTTAAAAAACATTAATACTTTAATATGACAAAGACATCTAATCAGAAATATACACACAGAAAAAGTAATCGCTGTTTTTATAACTAACAAATTTACAAAAAAATAAAATCCAAAAAACATTGGGCTTTGAAGATTAAATATAACGTTATTTAGTTACAAATATTTTTTGACCATACCTGTTCTAAGTAATAATAATTATCATAATGACACTTTCAAATATTTGTTTTATTAAATGTACTTATACATTGTTGTATCGTATTGTATCGATATATTTATCTATAAACAGGTTTTATGGGCAAACACTAATATTATATTAGCAAAAATCCAGGCACAAAACGAACAAAATTTTAATTTGCAGAAGACGTCTAACCCATAAAGCACTCAATAACGTTTTAAGTAGTACGTCTTTCAAAAATATTTTTAATAAAAAAGATGTAGTATACGCTTTTTAAGCACTTAAAATTCACATTACAGTATTAAGAATACAAAATTAAATGGTAATTCGTTTCATTAAAATTGCGATCGGGTTTTACTCAGTTCAATAAATTGTGGCATGGACGTCTTCTTCTTAACTATATTTTTTTATTGTGTTTATTATACCCATTATGCATGAAGGTTGTTGCCGTTATGTAAAAGTCTAAAAATTGGATACTAACATAAGAAATTTTAAATTTTTAGGTAAAATTTAAATTCAGGATTTACGGGGATGCATACTGTCTGCACAAAGCAATACTAAACTATTTTATCTAGAGATTTAATTTTTTTTAGAGTTAAAATCAACTTTGCTCAAAATTAACGCAGCTAGTTTTTGCATAACGGGACGGTATGAAACTTTTTTTTTATTATTCGCGTCCATCTATCTATGTAAAAGTGACTTCACCTGTAATGTAAATGTCTTCATCTGCAACAATAAAATCTGTGATTTGTATGTAGTAAATTAATTTTTAATACGGACAATATATTATTAAATACACAAAAAATGAAATAACTTCACAGTTCATAAATATATGTAAGTCAGAAAACGATTTGATAATGAGATGTATTCTTATTATTATATAAAAACAAATACTATCAAATCAAACTTTAATTGATAAAAACTAGTAAGAACAATTTCGTTGTGTAAGGTATGGGATTTTTTTAAGTTATATTATTATATTTACTGAAAAGTATAAAAAGTAAGTTTCAAATTATTTTAAAATTTAGACATCATTCGTCAACTTACAACCTGAAAACGTTTGAAAGGAGATACTCGGGATCGAAAGGGCAAATTAAAAATAACGTTAAGTTCCAAAATTCCGTTTTGAATTTCAAAAAAAGAATATAAATAAATAATTTTCATCCCAGCTTATCTACAAAGGAAGAAAGTTTAAAATAGATATTATGGAGTCGAATCGGCGTTATCTTGTTTCGTTTTAAATTATGAAGGATCTCAAACGATATCAATTACAGCGTGATTAATCTTGAAAATGAAAAATGCTGTAAAACGGAATTAATTCTGTTTCTATTGAAATGATTAATTAAGAAAGACAGAAAAAATGAAGGAATTCAGAATTAACAGCTTTTAAATTAACAAGATTGAATTCAAAGTTTTGAAACAATTTAAAAATATTTAATTTTATGAGTTTATTATACATATATAGGGCGGACTCATGCGTATAACTTTATTAATGCAATTACAATAACTGGAAAAAAAAAATTCAAAACGCAAAAACGATTTAGCGGGAAAGTAGACGCCACAGATAGTTCACAAAAATTAACCATAAGAGAATATAATCATTATTGCCAAAAAACAGTAATACCGCAGAATTTAATTTTGTTTTTGCTCTACTGAAAAGTCGTATTTTGCACATATATTCACAATCGCCCATCATAGATAATAGTATATCACGTATAAGGTTGTATCCATGGTGACCTAGAAGTTATCGTGCGCATCTCATTGAAATGCGGTTTCGATTCCTACGTTTGTCGGATTTTAAAAAACCCAAAAATACAGGATAGGATGTTTATTGGTTTTAGCAATTGTCTAACAAACAATTCTCGTGAGAAAAAAAAATCAGTCATGTTTAGTTCATCGAATATCCACAGTACGCGATTTCAAAAACAAAACGTATTTCAATTGATTAGATAGTTTATACGATAATATATTATATACTGTAATACCATTTTTTCATCACACAGAAATCGTATGGCTTCAAAAAAAAGGTCAGATATCTTCATGTGTCTATTGTACTTGTATGTATTTAAACGAGATTTTATTCATCTTCTTCAGAACATTTGATGGTTGGTCTATTCCACAAACCAATCCTGGCGCGACAATAGGTCTTTACATTGCAAAAATTAACATATTCCACATTCGGAATGAACATTTTTACATTGTGTATATCAATATGTTATGCATTCTGCTGCTATATAGAATAAAATAATTTATTACATATTATATTTACAACTCAAACAGCATATTCAGATTTGAATTTATACACAATTATTTTACCTTCCCCACAAGCTGAGTTAGCATAATATAACGTAAAAATTTCGGTAAATCGTTAGTATTTTAGATTTCAGGACACGGCTTATATATTATACACATGATACTGTAAGGTTTGAAGAACAAGACGTAAGCTGAAGTAGCCTTATATCGATTAACTATTTAAAAAGGAAAAAATGTTAAACTTTTAGACAAATAACAGAAAACAATATTGTAATAAAATTCCTATATATCTTATGAGCGGACGTTTTGTTTTTAATAAGCCTCTTCCGTGCCTGTCGCAAGGCGTAGCACAAGATGTCAACGCGAATCGCAAAGCCTTTTCATTATTTTCCAGTGCATTCCATAAAAAGCTGACTTCATTTCCGTTTCAAGAGATTTTCTCTTTGAAACGGAAGACGCGACTTCGCGACAAGTCTCTTTGTACGTCTACTTTGAATAACGTGTCATGAAAATGGGGTCAGAGAATAAGGATGTATCAACACCAGCGGAAAATAATGAAAAACAATTAAACAACAATATAAAACACAAAAAACAAATTAAAAATTCATCAGGTATTTAATTTTAAGAATAATTAATCTCTTTACAATAGCTATTATATTTTTATTAGCCTCTTATAAATATTGACTGCAACTACAATTTTATAGTTTGAAAACAGAAAATACATAACATAGTTTGTCCCAAAATTAACATTGCGTAATAAATTTCACGGCATTTTTTGCATCAAAAACAAACAATACATTTTTGTTTATTGTCATTAGAAAAAATAGAGGTTGAATCATGGAAAGGTACACAATCAAATAACGCGTAAGAATTGCAAAAAAAAAACATTATAAAATGCTACACATTTTGCGGAGTCGAGGCCAAAAATTTTATTTTGCCATATAATAATATATATGCAATAAATTAATGAAGTTATTAATAATTTCTTTTCTTAATAAATTGGCAATACAAGACTGAATTTCCATGAGTGGATCAATTATCTGAAAACCAATGCTGGTAAAAAATAATCCGTGAATACATGACCTCATATTACTACACATTTAAAGTATATTATATTATTAGTATAGTATATTATTCATAGTATAAGTCGGCTTAATTTCTAAGCATTCAGATGGTAAGGTCTTAATCAAACATTATTCGTTTTATTTCTCGTGAAACAATGATTTTTTTTTTTATGTAGCTGAATTTGCATTTTTCCCATCGAATAAAATGAAATATATATCAAAATTATTAAAGATGATGAATAATTTCGTAATAATGAATATATACTGTGTGAATTGTTGTAATTTTTTTTTTGGATTAACATTAATTTCCACCCCTTTAACTTAACGTCTTTTACACTGATGTGAAGGCGATTTTACATCATGAGCAACATTATGTATTACATAACATTTTCCATTATTTTCCATCATAATCTTTCATACGAGATATTTGTCATATATAAAATTCACCTATAAAAATCTAAGTACCAACTAATACATTTTCCCACAGTATCCAACTCTGGAAAAACTTCTACTTTAAACAGTTTTTGTATATTATTTTAATACAAATTTAAAATGTTATAACGATATTATTTTACTATACGTCGTGAGTTAATAAACTTTTTCAAGTTAAAAGAAAAAAAAATTGAAATAGTTGATTTAGATTAATAAATTTAAGTGTGATCTCAAATTATGTAAAACAATTAATGGAGAATTTTCAATGTGCCACATTGTGGCCTACATAAGTAGCAAATGTTGTCTAAAAAAACGAAGAGAAAATTAACCATACCCAGAAAATATTCTTGCCCAGTTAAACCAGTATCCATTTTATTTTTTGCTTATACCTGACCCCACTTGTATAGACGCTCCGTTATTAATTCTTGACATTCTGAACGGTATTGCCATTTTCAGTAATTCAGATATTATCTGCAGGATTTCGCTATAAGCTCCAATATTAAGTTTTTATCACGCCTGTTGTAGGTAGTACTCAAAATTAGATTCTAGCGTAGAAATGAGCCAGTGATAATTGAATTTATTGTATATTTGTGCAGATCCATTACATTATAAAACAAATGATTTTTTTCGTCGTATATTAAAGGTCGACAACCTAATTTCTATGAAGAGTAATTTTTATCTTATTTCGGGGATAGCTCAAAACGTTGGATTGTTTTGGATAATAATTGTCTCAAGAGCAACTTCTAAAGACATAGGCTCAAATTTTGAATAAAAACATCATACGTGTCTTACTTTATTTGCTCAAAATATGAATCGTTAAATTTAAACATTCATGCGCCTCATTTTTTTTATCCTATTGGAGTATAATTTATATTAACTTCCAAAATATTAATCAAATTAGAATTTAAAATCAATTCCCATCAAGAACCATCAGTCAAAAATATTAATTAGAAATCAGCGATTTTCGATATCGGAGTTCCAAAATATGCCTTATCAAAAATGTGTAAATTATGGTGAATAAATACTTGGTTGCGGTATTCAAAACTTAATACCATCTAGAGGTGTTGCATGTGTATATTTATTCATTTCTTTTTTGTTATTTATGATTATTTTGGAAATTCCAGACACTGGTAGTATAAAGTTTTACGAAAATTATCTTAAACTGAAAACTGAATCATCGCAATTCAAATTAGTACAAATTATAAGACGTGTAAACAAACTGCGAGTAAATACATTTTCGCGGGAAATTAATAAAATATCATCACAGTAAAGAGCGGCCATTTTGCGATGACGCCATTTTGTGAACATATCGTGTAATGTTGTGGTGTAGTGAACAAATATAGCAGTAGTGAAAGAACTGATCGAAAAAGATGAGCGGCTTAGGACCTGCCGGATGCTGGGTAGCACATCGGAGACTAGAGAGCTGGGCAAGGGCAGCGAGAGAAAGATCTTGTTCGGCTTCCAGTGGACCGGGAACCAGTTCTACAGACAGTTTAGGAGAGGTATATTGTTATTTGTTACTATAACCGCAAATTAACTGTGTGGAGATTTATGAGTTATCAATTTACTTCGTGGTGCCAATAATAGTTGATTATCTACTTAATCTATTGTATTTTCAACAGCTTGTTTTTACGATTATCATTGGCTAGAAATGGCACAGATAATTTCATTTAATATTTAAAATATGGTTGGGGTTCATTTTTTTGTTTTATTCTGTTAACTTTGAAATATAAGTAAAATTACAATTTACTGATTTAAATACTCACATTCTTCGATGGAAACTCGAAGTTATATATTTTTATTTCTGTTATTTTAATATTTTTTTTTCTTAAAGC
>JAGVSQ010002108.1:0-26052 GCA_022683975.1 Rhyacophila evoluta | reverse complement strand
TGTTACCGACGAGCACAAAAATGTGCACACTGCCGCAACATACGGTTTCTGAAACACAAATTTGTGCGCCCCGTAAGCCATGTGTTAAATGTTAATTCGACTAGGTATTTGAATACCAAAAATCAGTTGAGTGAGTGAATAACAATTAATAAAACCCAGTTGTTAAAATATGTTCATACTTCCATATGAATTCATTCAAAACTATATAATATAATTAATTATTTGGTGGTTAAGTTTTGTGGTTGGCTATTTTGATAAATAATACATATTTTGTTGCACAGCATATTTCTATGTCTAAGAAAATGAGTATCCAAATTCAGGAACTTGGTACTTACTAATTTAATCCTTTCATTCCGTAATCATATTTAAGGTTATGCTACCTAAAAGCAGTTGTCAGTTATAACTACAATGGCCTCAAGAAAGCAACTCATAAACTTGTTAAATTGGAGACATCATGATATGTTGCATATTCCAAATCATTTATTGATATTTGGAGAGTCTTTTTTCAGCACGTTTTGATAAATATTTTTTGACGGAATGCATTGCCTCCCGACTTTAGTATTTCAATTATAATAGAAAATGTCATTATGGGTTGTAAAATATTACAAAATAAAATAATTAATTTTGTAATGCTTCAAAATCTGCCCAATCTCGCCTACTCACGGGTCTATGCAGTGTACCTGAGCCTATCCCTCTGAAGAATCACAGAATGCATTTTTTAAGATCTGTGACTTTTCCGTGACCTTGTTTTATATTGTGATATGGTCCTGTAGATATTTATGAAATACAATTAGATGTATTTATCTATCCACAGTATTTGAGCCTTTGGTTTAATCATTTAAAATAATTCAGAAACTTAAGCTATCCTTTGAGGAACTTATTTATATAAATAATTAGAACACTGTTTCGTTTGTAATATAAACATCTCTGCATTATTAATTGTGTCACCTGATTCTTTTCTGATCTAAATATTTATATTTTGGTTTAAAAATATATAAATGGATTCCATTATACTGATTGGTATTTAAGTGACCGACATAACTTATCAATACGTCATACTGCTATCAGCTAAGATAATAAGAAGCACATTATGTATTAAATTAGTAGATAATATAGGAAGAGGTTACACTCAAGAAAAGTAAATTGACGTTTTACTGTTTATTTAAAAATTTTAATACATCATAATTACATAGGTTAACATCTGACGTATTTCATTGGTCAAAGGCATTTCATAAAGGATTACTACGCTTTAATTTACTAAATATCATAGTAACGAATTGATATATTGTACACATGATTTACTATATGATAATAACTTCTATATATCCTAAATATCATCTCTGCTTTTGACAATTGGACATATGGGTCTGAAAAATGTAGAGATGACGATTCCAGAAATGAAGTATATCGATTCTTGAGCATTGTAAGGAATTGGTTCTCAGCCAATTGCTCAATTTATTGAGCATCCTTTCTAACACCTTTGAATTTTTAAAAAAATGCAGCTGTGGGACTCGTAACGTGCAATCTCCAGCTTTGAGGTGGCCACATTCACCCCTTGGCCACTGGGTGTGTATCAAAAACATATAAGAATAATCCCTACAAGATTACCTCTACTGTATAATAATTAACAATAACGCCATAATTGTCAAGATCTGGCTAAATTCCTGCTTCTGATGGTGTAAAATCTGCAGTAGTTAAGTAATTTTTATAACTCAAACCATTTTTAATGTAAATTAAATTATATCACCATAAATTTATTTGTCACCCACTATGATACGCATTTGGTTGTTAATTGGTTTGAACAGGTCTTCCTGCATGGAATCCCATGTCCATGATGTTTACCAGACTTACGCCAGCTTAGCTTAGCGCCAGTGAATAGACCGCCGACTTAATTACTAATCGACATGTAGCTATCCCCACCATAATTCAAGCTTGAAACGATATGTGCATGCCGATATTCGTTCTGTTTTGGTTGGCTACAGTGGATTTGATTAAACGGAACAGATATTTTGGATTAGGTATCTTTGTCATATTCAAGTATAAATGTTTTCGAAACATGATATGCAATAAAATGAAAAAATTCAATTTGTGGCTTGGACGTCTTCTGCTTAACTACATCCAATTTAAAAGCATTTAAACCTATTCATTGATATGTGATAAGCGATAAAAAGATGTTTTATATCCATCTTTGCATACAAAGAATCTGTGAAACATTAAGTGCTTATCGCAGTAACCACTGTCTTGTCCACCACCGTTTTTTTTTGCTTCTCTTTCAAGTTCTTCCATCATAGCTGATAAAATAACGTTTGAATAGTGTTTGTACACATTTCTCAAAACAATGCGGCGGCGGCGATTGTCCATTCTAGACGGATGGCCTGGTACTAATACCAGTTCCTAACACCACCTTGTAAACAATTCCTTGACACGTGTCACTAAGCAGCTTGGGTACTAAGCGACACGTTACTAAGCGCATGTGTACGCGCCATAACTGCAGGACCTGTCGCACTGAATATTTTTAATCTAAAGGCTAATCAACTAATTTTAGTTGCAATCTATACAAAATTTGAGAAATTAAAACACATTAGCTGACATATAGGTAATTATGATAGAATAAATTGGTTTTAATTAGTGTTCGAGTTAGTTTTGTAAATGTTTGTTACAATATAATTCTATTTGATACACAAACACTGCTATCCGCGTATAAAATAGATTGTGTACATTTTATTCAATGTGAACGTTTTATCTGCAAATAAAGTATGTTTACTGTAAAATTTTAACTCTGTTTAATAATAAATATGTTCACCACCAATTAATGAACAATCATCTGTATTCAAATTATGTAAACACATTTTTCATGATTTTAAAAGTATTATTCATTGAAGGTTCAATTTGTTGCAATGAACGGATTTGTAATCAACATTAATTTAGTAACATTCACTCTTCACAATAATTCTTTTTTCTTTTAAGAGTTGAGTAAATTTTACAAAACGGATTCGAAATAGTTTTCCAGTTAAATGACATGAGTTTGAAGGCGACACCACTGACTAATTAAAAACTCAGAATTTACGAGTTAATCAGAAAATTTATACAAAATGAAATCTACGTTCCATTCATACTGACAATAAATAAAACTGGGTTTTTTTATGTAAATTGCTTTACAAATATATATAAGAATGATATACCTACTTACCAATGTATTCTTTAATTTCTTTTCTCTTCTGGTGTTCCAAATATATTATAGTATATACCAAATTTTAAAATTGTCTCTAACTTCCATATTTTTATAATTGATTTTCTGTAAATGTTTTTTGTTTAGGTGTGCCGACAGATGAACAATCTATGCAGCTCGTACTTGAATCTGTCATTCCAACGACTGCTATCCCAGATGCTTCATAGGTATCAGGGGATCAAATCAAAAATGCCACGCCGAGAGTCAGCCCGGCGGACACATCCATTGGCATGCGAATCGGATATCATCGAAACTCTCCATATGCGGCTTGCCTTGTTGCAGATGACATTGGGAAAACACATCGAGAGGAAGTATTGCTGCTTCTTTCCAGGAGAAGTAAATATATTACATTTTCTTATTCAAAAGTAATTCTTATCAATATTGTTGATGTTCACACAATTAACATTATTCTATGGGTGGTTACCACATGATGAAATTTAAATACAACTACTATCTACATCTATTGAATTGATTGTTTCAAATGCTCTCATTTATTTATAGATTCTAGATGAAGTGTATAGTATTCTGGACTACCTGAAAGTGACGTGCAAATTAGCCCGCCCTTACAAAGTGACCGATGAGCTTTTCGACTTAAGTACAATGGCTATGGAATACTTCAAAGAACACATGGAGCCCAATCTTCCTGAAATTACGTATTTTGGTACGGATTTCTTTGACATCACCGGGACTTTTTCACGTAAGAAACTTCTCATTTTATGGCTCACTATTTCATAGGCCTGATGAAATGATCCAAAGTCGAATAGGTGTAAAGCAATATAAACAATGTAATTGCACTATGTTCTATAATTAGTGTTTGAGAGTTGCATAATATCTATATTAATTTGCTATTCTAATTGTTAAATGGCAGCTGGCGATGCTAACAAGTCATACCTGTCCTTGGATTCTCCTCCACCCTCCGGGTCAGGTGCCGGAGGAAGCGGGGTGGGAGAACTAGGAGGGCCATCAATCGTGCAAGGTCAGGGTCAATGTCTGCCAGAAGAGGAGCCACTGCCTCCATCTCCCCAGCCGGTTCAAAACAATATGGTACTACGAAAAAGGATACACCGCATCAAGCAAGGAATGAAGAGGTGCATTTTTTTTATTTTCTTTTCAGGGTCCTCGTAAAACATATATTCAATTTGAATTCCTTGAGTTTGGTATGCTTCCACAAAAAGTAATTTTTGTTCGTGAGAAATGCTCAATTGGCATAATTTGATTCATTATTTTATTTAAAAAAAAATAGCAATTGTGATAATCGAACCCAGAGGCCACTGGATCCAATGGCTGATAAGCTTTTAATAGTTCTCGTAAGGTTAATGTTCATGTTGTCAATCAATCAATGAAATTTTAATTTCAAATCTCTCAAAATGAGTCTTGACACTGCAAATATTCACATATTTTATTTGTATGGACATTTTCATAACGTTAAAACACATATGCCATACTTTCGGCGCAATTTGGTAAAAAAACATTAACACATTAGTTTTCAGTTTTTAAAAGAAAGCTTTTTCTTACAGTTATATGCATCAATTAAGCTTTAAGTTAGATTAAAATTTTTGGATATTAACACTAGCATAAGCTTTTTTTAAAATAGTTTCTCGACCTTCCCTTCATCCTTGAGCCATGCTTCTTTGTTGGCTTTCTTTTTACCATCACTGGCGGGAATATTCTAAGCATTTGATAATCAAGCAATAAAAAAATAGGGTTCTTAAATAAGGGAGATTATCTCAGTCTAAAAGTTAAATATTATTTAATAATTAAAAATTGTTACACTGCAGAGAGTTTTGAAAAAAGATCGCCTTATGGAAAAATGGGAAAGTTATTTAGAATGTACAGAGCAATAAAGTATGTACTAAATTCGGCATTTCAGTTACTCTTGAATGGCCATGTACATTTACCTGTCAGATCTATCTGGAATAAGATGTTCATATATATGTTTCTTCTCAGGTACAATAATCAGCTGACCGCCCTCCGCAGCGATTTACGTAGTTGCAAGCGCAAAACAGCGTGGCAACAAAAGCTTTTGGCAGAGCAGCAACGTCAGTTAGCTGAACAGCAAAAACAGACCTTGGAGTATGCAGCCCGACTGGATGAGAATGACAAAAAGAACGAAGAGACATCTCGCAAGTTCCAGACATTGCTGCAGGAACTAAACAAGTGCCGTACCGAGTTGCAGTACTGGCGCTCTAAGTCACCCCCCACCACTGCCGCCCAGGCTGTCTGTTCTCAATGTGGCACCACTGCTCCCATGCCGCTGCATCTCTCTGTTGAGCAGGTAATGTGTAATTCCCGTTCAATGTATCACTTCCTGGATTGCTTTTGTATGGAAAGAATCATAACATATGAGTTTAGTAACATGATGTTTGCGGCAAATATTTCTTGTATTTTAATTGAACTAAGGATTAAGTCTGAGGGTTAAAAAAAATCAAAAAAATTATTGAAGATTGTATTTAGTTTTTCCATCAACTGATTGACAGAAGGGATGTGAAGCTATTGGCAATTAATATGAAGTTAGAGGATTTAAAAGTCTGTTGAAGATAGCATTTTTGTAATTCATTGATTTTTAAACTGCAGGATGACTCTAATGTTGATTTGTGGGGAACTTCAACTCTTCCGGAAAGTGCCGGTCCCTCTCCGCAGGTGCTGCCTGTGGCTGCACCACCACCGCCGCCTCTACCGATAGCAGAGGCCTTCATTCTGGAACACCCCATGTCTCCTAAAGGCCAAGCGGCCTCATCTGGGAAGACTCCCGGGTCGCCCAAAGCTCGCCGTCCTGCCGCGCCAGAAGGCAAGGCTCCCTCGTCTGATGAAGGTGTCTCCAAACGCAGTCTCGTTGAAGATGCGTTATCGCCGTCAGATCACAAAAAGCGACGTCTCCATCGCTCCAGTAAACCACGCAAACCCTAAATTCCTCCCCTTTACTCCCATGCCTCGCCGTCCCGAGTTTCTCGTTAAGTAACGAGACTCGATGGCCAGTGTACGCTTTAAACCTTCGATAAAAGTGTTTTTAGGTCATTGTGAATTAGATTTTCTATTCTTATGGTCTCAGATCGGCACACCTCCCCCACAAAAATGGACTTGCAGTAGATTTTTTAACAGAATGATTTGAGTGTGGGGGCGCCAGTTTGTAAATTGTTCACTCTCTTTTCACTTTCGTGACATCTAAATTCTGAGATTATTTTTGAAAACCGTGCATCCAGATTTATCGTTGTGAATTGAGAATGCGCTGAATATTATTTTGATTTCTTTTATTTGTATGTACATAACAAGTAATTGTAACTATCATTAATAATGTTCAAATTTAGTTTTAAAACCGTACTATTTTAACTGTCACTTCGACTTCTTCATCTTCAGAATAAAATGGGTAATTTTATTTAAGTTGAGTTTTATGCTTTTAAAGTAAAATGAATGTTGATCATCCAGATTCTGATCCTAAATCCTGATTTATAACTAACAAAATGTAGCAACTGCCGTGTGGATCGACACAGTGTGTTTCTTTTAACAAACTTTGTTAATATTGTTACACTTAGTCAAAGACTCAAAGAGGTTCTTGTCCCAGGTTTAACATTTTATCTATTGACATTTTAAATGAAATCCAAACTGAAACTTCTGTGATAAACATATCTTTGCAGTGTTTATTTTATTATTATTTATGCTCACTTGAATAAGTATTAATTATATCTCTCCTCCAATTGATATGTTTTTAAATATTAAAACTGGGCTAAAATAACATTTTGTCACTTACAATGTACAAGAATATTTTATTTTGTGAATTTGTATATTGTGCCAACTATATGAGGGCGTAGAATGCAGACAGCACTATTTATTTCTTTTATTTTTTGTTGTTTTGGCAGTGTTTTAAACGTTTCCTTTTACAACCCGTAAAAAAATTCTTCATTGATTAGTATTGTTAAACTTTGAGCCCCTGATATATGGATGAACTTTAAAATTATAATCTTGAAACAAAATCCGCTATGATTGTGATGACAAATTTATGTGCATTGAAAATATTTTTTTCTATAATATATATATATATACATAAATAATGTTTATCCATATCTAGATCAATGCTTCATTTAAACTATGAATTTTTTACATGTATCACTGAGCACTCAATCTGAGGTGCTAATATAAAGTAAAACAGCCTACAAAAGAATATTTATTGCTTTTTTATTTCTTAAACTATTATATGCTGTTTTCCTTTATTGTAACATTTAAGTTATTTTATCAATGTAAACTTATTTAGATCATGTAATAAAACGGTTAGCTAGTTAATAATTATTGCAGACTTGACAATACAAAACATTTTCACTTAATATTGAAGAATTCTCGTAAATTCTGCACTGTAATCTCCTTTGGAGCTGCGAATGATGTAATATGAATTAGATGAAACATCTTTGAAATGTACACCAATTATGTTAGTAAATTATGTACAATATCCTATTCAGACAATTAAGTTTACTTCTCCAGGTATATTTCGCAGTACAGTAAAAAAAACTTTTTTTTCTGGGATTTATGTAGAACATTGACAATTGATCACTTCGAAAGTTAATTGGCCGAATAAGTTTATAATTTGCATATTATATTTTCAAACTCCGCCATCTCTGTGGGACTGTACATATCTGACTCCATATTTATATGTTCCCTTAATCTTGCAAATGTAATGTTAAATTAACATTTTACCGCAAATTCTGTAAAATTAAAGTACCATGAAGAATTATTATGAATGTGTATACATAACATATGAATAGTATTTTTCAACTTTTAAAAATTTAAAATAATGTTAAAACTTTTCCTATGGGTGGTATGCAATATATTATCAAAGTTTGAGATATTGTTTACGACGCCAAAAAAAAATTTCTATTATGAAATTCTTTATAAACAAGAATAATAATTTTGATTGAAACTGTTGCAATCTGATTTGTGTTTTTTGGAATGCCTATAGGAAATACCTTTGATTCCAAGACACTTACTTTTTTGGAATTTACATAGATCGGGAAAAAACTAATATATATAGGATTAATACATTTTGGAAATGGCGGATATTGAAAGTTAACAATGTGACTGTAACTCATTAATTTTGGAATGACTTCGTTAGGTAATTTAATCAATATTTCTAACTAGTTAAAAAACTGAGAAACATCAGTTCATTGAAAACAATATTATATTCCTGTCAAATAAAAAAAAACCTTTTATTTTTTTACATTTAAAGTGTTTTTGTTTTTATTTTGAAAAATAATGTTCTCATCATTTGATGCTGCATTTTCAGCAATGTTTAGGTTAGTGAATTTATCTAAAAATATTTTAATACGATTCAATTGTTATCACTTAATTTTAGGAAAAGTATATTTTTGGCGTGTAAAACCTGCTCACATGATTTCTTCTAAATCACTTGAATCAAAAAAAAAATTCACACTTCACTTCTTGTCTTATTCTGTCTCTGTTTTACCGCCCAAAATTATTTTATTTTAGAATCTATTTAAAGTTAAAAAAATATTGTAACGATTGCATGTCAACCATTTTACATATAATAGATAGATGATATACAAAGAACATGTTTAATGGTGTATTCAACCGTTTTTTTATAAATAATTTAATCGGTGTTTACTGCCTTGAAATCAAGGGGTAATATTATTATTAGCATGGAGAACTGAGTGTCTTGTAAATACATATTAGGGCCTTATATAAATATTACTTAAATTTGTAACATATTGTCATACAGGATGTGTGTGGCCATTTCATGACAATAGAAATTCACTACGTGTTTATATTAAGAGTTGATCATGCACTGATTCTTGTAATGTTTTTTAAAAAGGTTCAATTATTATTCAAGGTCTGTCTTAGCTCTTTATTTTGTGTAATGAGAATGTATTTTTATGTATGAAGAAGAGAAAATCTTTCTAATTATTATAGTAAGAATTTTGCAATATGATTGTTGATGAACAGGCTATGCAGATTCAGAATAAATACAAAATCATAGGAAAGAAATCATGCAATTTAAAAATTTACTTAAGATCAACCATTTAGTATTAAAAGACAATACAAACAAAAGCCAGTTTTGAGATAGTTATTGTTGTATTACGTTGTTAATGGTTCAACTGTTGTATACTGCTGATTTAATGTTTTTTTTACTTTCTGAAGTAATTGTTATAATAAAACTGCAGTCCTTGACACTGAGCATTAAATTAAATGTTTTTGTACAATCTATGTCAAAACAGGTTTATTGGTACACTTACTTGAAATCAAACGCTCGGCATGATTTGATTAAAGTGATATCTTTCCTTAAAATAGTGATGATTTGCTTCTATTGTATTAAGCCATCAACTTACAAGACAAATTGAAGAATGCTTAGGACATGTGATGTAAAGACAGAATTATCATATTAAAAAGAACAATATGAACAAAAACATAAGCATTCACGATAATCCAAAAATGCAATTTGTATTTGCTGTTGGTTCAATAAGCTGATTTAAAAAAAAATGTATATAAAATGCAGACATACATAATATTTATTAAAAAAAAGAGATGTATTGGGATATATTAATTGCGAAAATGGTAGATTACTGGAATGTTATAATCGGAATAATTTAAGGACTGATGAAGAACTTCTGAAATTTTCAAACATTGATGTTTCTCGAGATATTTAATGCCAAATAGAGAATACGCACCCCACTTCGGTTGTATTTATTTATCTCGGGCTTACGTAATTATAATTTCAACTTGCCATATATTTTTGTAAATTGTACTTAATGGTTCAACAGTCCGGTTATTGTCGTAATAGTAAAATAAATTGATACATTCAGCTTTAATACATTTCATGTTAAATAGAAAATAAACAATTTTGCTCAGGAATGAATTTTTGAATAGTATCTCATCACGAATTTGGTGTTGTTTGTCAAATACATATGTAATTAAAAATTAAAAATGTAGCAGGACTGTATTATAAAGGTAGGTTATACTTAATTATTATTGTAGATTTTGACATCAGAACATTATGCAAACATTGGGTACAACCAACATATCGGTTTCATGGTCTGCCATGTTAGCATAACCTCATAGTTAGCTTCACTGATTTGCTGATGTTTTTGATTTGGTAAAAAATAATAACATTTCAGTTCAGCTTGAAATGCTAGCGCAGTCTGTCAAAAGAATTGTAGATAAAAAACCTAACCTTATCTTAAAATTTCGGCAACGATAATAAGTATTTTTCTACATCCTTACCAATCGCTTTGATATAGTTTTCATCATTCACATCCGGCCATTGAGAATGCAATTATTATTATTAGAAATAAATTGTACTGTGATAAAAATTTCTCTAAAATGTCCTATATTCATGCATTTTTAATATTTTTTTCACTTGGATAGGCTGTGGCATTAGACTACAAAAACTGCATCATTAAGTCATGCTGTTAACCGTCAAATAAACTTTTGTAAAATATCTAAATGCACATTATTCACTTTAGTCATAATTATTTTAATCATTAATTAATACACCAATGTAACATCAATAGATATAGCTGTAACCTGTTTTTCAGATATTTGATTAATAGTTTATTTGAGGGTGTTTAATTGTATGAGTTGAATATCTATCATGTACAGTATATGGAACTTTGACAGAATTATAATCTATGGAATTTGTGCAGCAGTTTTATTGTAATGAATACAAATAGCTCTACCAGACTTGATACTTTTGTTTTAATAACAACACTACCTTATTTAAATCCTTTGTATATATTAAATATTTCTTATCTATTTTTTTGCCATATCAAAATAATTTGTTTTAAAAGTTTTTCGTTAACTTTGTTTTATCCATAAATTATAGTTCTGAAAATATTTGAAATTGTAGTCTCTGTTTGATTACGGTATGTTTCTTTTTTATTATCTGTCAACCCTTAGTGCTTGAGTCCGTAGAGCAGTGCAATACTGTGGAATTTATTCTGAATAGTACAATATTAGCTGTCATTTAAGATTGTTTGTAGTAGGCATTGTAAATATTGATTTAGCTGTATGTTTAAAATTAATTTTTACCTATCCTTTAATGGTAAAACTAAGTATGACAAAATGATTTTGATTTTGATACAATATAAAATTACTAACAAATTATTGTGTGAGATCAAAAGATTTCACGGTTTTAACAAATTATTTCATATGCTAAATTGTATGTTTGGTTTCACTTATAGTTATACAACAAAAAGAAACAAATATATTATTTTATTTCATCGAAATAATCGTAGTGAAACCATGTAATCAAAAATGTGTGAGCAGAAAAATTACAATTAATTTCAAGACCAATATTACTGATTGGTTTGCAGCAGGTCTGTTAATTCCCATATTTTTATCTGTGTACTACGATAAAACATATTCGTATTTTTATTAGCTAAAACAATAAATGTGTGAAATAAACAATTTTGTTTTTTATTGTGTGATTGATTTTAGAGTTGCATAAATAAGTCATGTGGGTCTGTATTGAGTAGCAGTAATTATAAGAATAACATGACCTGATGGCTTGGCTGTGTATCTATCAAATCAGATTTTCCACAGACCTGGCTCCCCCATCATTCTGATAGTTAAATTTTACCACTAGCTGGTTTGGGGAGTTAAATATTATATTTTCTTGACATGAAAAATTAGGATATGAGGAAGAAGGGGTGGGGCAGTCCTGTGTCACCCTGAAAGTCTTCAGATGCCTCCGGAAAATCCTGCCTGTCTTTGATTCCATGTGGTGCAGCACCCTGGAAGACTGTCAGATATATTATAATAGAATTAAGGAATGCTGACATGATTTGGGAGGATGTGAATTGATTGGCGGATGACTTAGATTTCCGGAGGTGTCATGTGGCAGTAATGTTTCACATAAGGAATTAATATAGAAGAAGAAATAAAATTAATATAATTAGTGTTTTAACAATCTATAGTGATTGGTTTTCAGAAAAATATTGTTAGATCTATATAGTGTGAAAATATCCACTCCAAAAGTGGAGTATATGGATCTCCGCAATGTGAAGACAGATTAGTTTTTACAAGATTAGTTTGTCAGACAATTTTTTAACCCAGCCCTGAATTTTTGGATTTTTTAAAAATTAAACATGAGAAATCCGATCTGCATTCCTCAGATTGTTAGGCGCACACGCTGACCTCGACGTTATCAGAAAGAAATTTTTAAATATTATTTCGTTAAAAAAATAATTGATCTTACTCACTTTATAATTATTAATGTTGATTATATACGGTTATCCAGATTTCAAATATTTACATTGAAAGAAGTTACGGCTGTGTTTTATATTCATTTGCATAACTGGTGATTCACTATCAAGTGAAGGAATTACAAAAATGTACAAAGTAAAAAATAATTTTCTAGTATGTATCCACACACATTAAAAAAAGAATATTAAATATTGTCTATGATCAAAATATTCAAGCCGGAGTTGTACGTTGTTGGCAGCAGTGTACAACATAACAATAGTGAAATTGACAGATAAGGTTCATCTGACGTATTGTGTGTTGATGAGTGATAAGATTTATTAAAAAAATAATCGGCCATCTATTAAAAATAAAAATATCAATGATTTTTTAGACTGTCAACATGGCGGAACCGACTTATAACGATAGTGCCAAGGGTAACATTTTTCAATATTTTTTTCAGAAATAATTCCTTATTTCTTTGTTAATCATACATTATTTTGAAAATTTATTTCAGAGCTGAAAGTTGAGCCTTCAAGTCCTACAGAGAGAGATCACACTTTCTCGCGGTGTAGCAGTACTGGATCTTTGCATACCCCAACATCATCTGCTCATAACTCAGGTTATATTTGTACAAAAATAACATTAAACAACAGTAAACAAAAACCAAAAAGTGGATTAAGTGGATCCAATTTAATTTGTGTTAATCATGTGTTGACTAAACATTTGAAATTGATATTGATCTTGATATGAGTGATACGTAAAATTAATTTGAATTTCATCTTTCCAAACAAGAATGCCCACAGTGGAATTGTGATAAAAAATAAATTATTTTCATTGCAATGCATTTATATAATGCGATATAGTTACCCTGGTTTTTATATATTCTCAGAAATAAAAAAAAATTCGAAATTAAAAAAAAAAATGTTTGTATTCTAATATATATTTGTCATAATTTTATTAACCTTACATGCAGTCTGAAGCTTACTATGCTAATTTGGTTAACAAGATCTCTGAATATTCTGGGCTTACAATAATATATTTTTTTACTATATCCACTCCAAAAGTGGAGCATGTGAATGTACACAGTGTGAAGGTATCCACTCTGAAAGTGAAGTATTTAAATCTCCTCAAAGATGTCTTGACAAATTATTTTTCATGAGATTTTTTGTCAGACGATTGCTCAATCCATTGGGTATTCAGTTTTGCATTTTTGATTTTTTTTAAATTTGGCAGATGTGGTAATCAAGCCCGCAATGTCTGACTCTGAGAAGCGTATGCTAACCTCTCAGACAATTATATACAATAATAATTTTGATTTCTTTCGATTTCAATTTTAGAAGATGATGATGACAGTGGGGACAATAAATCATCAGCTCTCAGTTATAAAGAAAGGCGGCGAGAGGCTCACACACAGGTAAGTTGCTAAAATGTAGCCTTTTAATGTCATACTTTGTCATTGTAAATGCTCAGTTTATATATTTCAAAAAATATGTCATATTTATCAACCTTGAAAATGAATAGTTATTGTCATTTTGTTTACACCAGGTCTACGAGCCGCATTGATGTCCTAAAATTTTCCAAGGACCAAATATATTAAGAGAGTTCGAAACAGTAAACGTATTGTTCACACATATGAAACATGATGAAGCTTAAAAACAAACACAAGATTTTGTGCGTCTTGACTATTATTTTATGCGATAGAACATTAATAAAACAATGACTAAAAATCGTCCCCGTATAAACTTGATCAATATAACCTCCATTTAGAAGCGAATACAGTTATTGGCCTGTAATAGTATGTACGAATAATAGCAAGTAATTTAGATTTTTTTTTACATCTATAATTATCACATTTCGAAAAGATTTATTCATTGTCTTTGGTTAAAAAGTCATTGTAAGGCTTATCTATTAATTCTATATGTAATGTGAAGGAGATTACGACCGGGAGGACGACGTAGACTGCGGGTTAGCCAGTCCCGATTTAAATGGTAGTTCAAATCCTCGTCACCATTTGGTATTATAAAAAAAAAATTGGTTGTGGTGTTGATTTTAAAATTATGCAGATATGAAAAAAAATATATTTCTTTGAGGTGACTTAATGGATACGCTTATTACTGGTT
The DNA here is from genome assembly GCA_022683975.1 of Rhyacophila evoluta. Taxonomy (NCBI): domain Eukaryota; kingdom Metazoa; phylum Arthropoda; class Insecta; order Trichoptera; family Rhyacophilidae; genus Rhyacophila; species Rhyacophila evoluta. Next base: position 11,520 of record JAGVSQ010002108.1, on the reverse strand, counting down.
GTGTGTTGCCATTGGCCAAGATAATGTCGATTACTTAAAATGAATACTAGAGCAATATGAAAGTTTTTTTTATCAATTAACACATTCACTGGAACTAAAATATCATAAAAAAAAATGTGGGATGCTCAAAAATTAGTCATAGTAGAAATGCGCGTATATTTCTACTTGTTAGTTAATGTAATCAAATTTTCAAATGTATAATATACATCTTATGGATTGTAATATTTTAGGCAGAACAAAAAAGGAGAGATGCAATAAAAAAAGGTTATGACTTATTGCAAGAACTTGTACCAACATGCCAGCAAACTGATGCTTCTGGTTACAAATTGAGTAAAGCAACCGTAAGTTATAATAAATATAATTATTCATGTATTATATACATTCTTAAATTTTTCAAAATCCTTCTCCGCTCCTTCAGTTAACTCTTGAAGATCTTCTTCAATGGTTGGATCTTCTTCGTCCTCATTGTATGCCCCATCTATAATTTAGTTTACTTTAAATGTGTCTATTCTTTACATGCATAATCTAATTTATGAAAAATGTGAAATACATTACAGGTCCTACAAAAATCAATAGAATATGTTCAGTTCCTGTCACAAAATCGTCGAAGGCTGAGCAATGAGAGAGCTGCTCTTAGAAAAGAAGCTGCAGCTCTTCGTATCATGAGAGCAGCTTATTCACAGCTGTTACAACAGCGGCCTCCATCTCGAGGACCTGGAGCTACACTCTCAGACGATGACAAGTTCAGACTGGTAATATGCACTTTCATGAATAAATCAAAGTAGCAAGTAGATCTATTGAATTTATTAAAAATGATACAAAATTACAATTATGTTCCAATGGAAAAATTGATATGTCCAACAAGCCGAGATATGATATTGCATATTATTATTTTAGTTGCGTCTTATATATCATGGAAGGAATTGAAAGGCATTTAGTAATCTTTAATACTGATTTATCTATTTTTAGTGTGTATAACCATTTTATCTTAATAGTTTCAGGCAATAATGGAGCATCTGTTTGAATCTTTTGAAAGCGTTCCTATGGGCAATTTTTCTGAACTTTCTGCTGGTGTCTTCGGCTGGCTGGAAGAACACTGCAAGCCACAAGCCTTACGAACACTTGTTGCCGCTGCCTTAGATGAGCAGGAGTTCTAAATTTGTCATCATCTTCACTCCCTACTTTAAAAAAATGTTTTATCTCATTGTTTTATACATTATCAAAATGATTTTTCATTGTAAGTTTTTAACAATGCATTGGTGTATTTGAATGTCTATAGCTCTTAAAATAGTTACTATGAAGCAGTAAGTAAAAAATAACTGGGAAAAAGACATTTTTGTTTTTACCTAATTAATATATTTCTATCAAAGTTTTCATTTAGTTTTAACTGAACTCCAAACTCTCAAATCAATTTTATTAAATCGTCCCGAAATTTCTTGGCATATATATTTCAGTTATTGCTTTATATTAAAATTATATATATAGCTGTTCAAGAGCATCTTTTTACTGTAAAAATATTATTTAATAAGAAGGTGACTACTGAAAACCTGTCTACTTTGTACCCTCAATGCATATATCCATGTGATAGAAATACAAAACACTCACTGCAGGTTTGAGTTCTCTTCATTAGGAGATATATGTATGGACTAACGCATGCCTCAATATTGAAAGAGGTAGAAATACGTGTGGTATTTTTTAACCTTTGAAGTAAATAAGTCTACTTGATAAGACCTGAAATAAATTGTACAATAATTTTGGTTGTGTTTTAAGTTATATATTTCTGACAGAATTTTGTTCATCTGTTAACGTTTTATTGCCTACTTCAAATATGAAGATCTTTTCTTTTAATTTACAATTGATTCAGGACCGTGCCGTAGATTTTCTCAGTATGATGCGAGCTTCTCATCTCCTTGATAGTGTAATAAAATGATTCTTCATATTTTGGAGATCTGTATGTGTCATATACCTTGGGGTAGAAATGGTGGAAAAAAGTGTCAATTGCAATTTTTTTCAGTTGCTATCTATGTACAGAAAGTCAGTGATCAAATTACAGTATATTTTGCATTGTACCAGTCTTAGCTGTTCTTTACTTTTCTTAAAATCCAACTATTTTTGCTATGCTTTATCCTCATCAAAGACTATTAACAAACGAGATTATGGGTTTCCTTGTTATTTTTCAAAGTTTCATATAGTGCGTTGTCACCGTTAGTATACTGTGGCTTCAAAACCATATATTTGATTATTTTTGAATGTTAGAGAAAGACTTTGATATTTTCGCAACCATGATAATGTACATCACTTTAGTTGCAATAAAAAAATTATTTTATGGAATGACCAGTAATCAAATTATTTGTGAAAGTATATATTGCGAAATCTGATATAAATTGTCAGTTTTTCGTCACTTTGTACTGAATAATAATGTTACATAGTATTATTGACAATGTTTTTATATTTATTAAAAAATACTCGAATTTATTTTATAGCTAATCCAAAAAGAACTCAATTATTTTGTGTTCACAATTACTATCCAACATCGTACTATTTTCTGTGATTATATTAAAAATTTATAGATCATACTGTCACTGAATAATATGTAAAAAAAAATTATATATTATAACATCTCTAGCAATTTGAGCTTGAATAATTAATGTTATTGTTAATGTAAATATTTTCCTCTTTGAATTTTGTTATAATCTGTCAAAATAATATTGCAAAATTATTCTCAAAAACATTTGCGATTTTAATGATACATCTTTGAGTTGATGTTTACTGAACCACACTAACATTGAATTGAAGATTACAGTTATCTTCCTAAAGCCATAATTGTAAAGATCCTGATATTGAGATAAAACATAGTGTAAATATGTATGTTTTGTATAAAATTGTTGAATTATTATAAATTGATATTTTATATTTTTTTAGATGACAAACTGATCAAACGATGTGTATTTTTAGTCTTCTAAAATAAAAATAAAGTTTATAAATACCCTGATAAGTGTTTTTGTAATAAAATACAATTATTTTCCGCTTATCTCATTGATTGTTTATAGCAGTTGGCCCAAGTGAGAGAACAGTATTTTCTTTATCGTTGCATCAAACATTAAAGGTGGGATGGTTTGAGTTCATTAAGGTATTAGAGATATTTGCATCACAACACATTCAAAAGTAACTAAAAGAATTAAACATCGTTATTTTTATAATCTGAAATCTATTTGATAATTAACCTGAAAAGATTTTTTCCACCATCGGTTCTCTGTACAGTAATATCAACTACATTTTTCAAAATAAAAAGCTATTTTAGACTAAAGTGACGATTACGAGTACAAAGGAAGACAATAACACTATTCTGTATTGGAGTAAATACCTTTTAAATCGACATGGGTTATGTGAAACATAGAACTTCAATATCACAGGTTTAAAAACTAAGAATGTCGAAGAGACGCATTCAGGTGGCCACATAACAGAAGGATCGATGAATAGTTTAAACATGATGGAATTATGTGGCTGTAAAAGATTAATAACAACAATAAAATCCAGGGTTTATCAGCAATGAGTTGCTGACAGAAAGTAAAAAAAATATTTCATGTTGGATATATATAATATTTAATTCAATATATTTGAGATTGATATAAAATACTTACACAATGTTATGCTAAAGTACATTATTCCACAATACTGACTAATAACACTTCTATAAATTAGATTTATTTACATACAAGCTCTTAATTATATCACAAACATTCATTTTGGGATACTATTTGTTAAATATGTAAATTATTCATCTCAGACAATGGTTATAAACATTTATGTTTTTATAATTGTAAGAAAGATTTTTTTGTTTAAGTTTTTAAATGGCAGAAAAATCTTCAAAGATAATTGATTTAACAAATGATAGTGCTTGTCAATGTTTTTGATGATGTGGAAATTAAATTAAATATAGAATATTTTTATTATCAAAGTCAAGAGTCAAATAACCCTGTATATTTAAAAGGAGAATATTGACTTTTAAAATAAATTATTAGTATGATGTTTTCATTAGAAGCAACTGGGTAAAAGGAATTGAATAAAATTTATTTCAGATGGTTGCCTTTTGACACTGGTAATAAATCATTAAAAACTTTCAATCTCTAAATCTAATTCAAAACCTAGAATGTTTAATCAAAATTACCATTTAATAACAATTATCACTTTAAAATTAAATTGAATAGATTTTTTTTTAGAAAATAAGAATAGTCAATACTCGTTTGTGAGTACTTCATAATTGATTTACAGTTTTTTTTTATTTTTAAGCTAGGCGACAGAGCAAGTGACTTAGATGAATTTTGATTTTACTTCCACCTTAAAATAATAGTAATAGTAAAGGTGTTTTTAGTTTTTTTCATACCAGCTCTAATATTATTAGCTAAAATGTATGTTTACTGGTGACGGAAGAAGTATCTTCTAAGATTATTGATAAATTAGATTAATTAAAAGGCTATTAAATAAAAATAGTATTTTACATCACTTAGGTATTTTACAAATTTCAAATTATTGTAATAGAAGTAAACTAATTATCAATTTATTTAATATATCTACTTGTGCACAGCATTGGTCTACAATTTAAATTTACAATATAAATGCAACAATATTTGTGTTTTTTTAAGTGCACTTTGGCACAGTTCCAGTCTATTAAAGATCATTAATATTGATTAACTTGCACCATTGACAGTGGGGAAATTAAAATCACTTAAACAGCTTTAAAATGTCACAATGTAATTGAAATATTTCATTAAAATCTTACTTTATTTTAAAACTAGACGTACACAAAAAATAAATATCAGAAAGAATATATATGAGGCATTTGGTCAATAATCAGCGGAACTAATATTTTATTTATTATTTATATTGAAAATTGGATAATATGGTTTGGCTAGCTATAAATGAATTGTAAATATACTGTAACTGTAACTGGTTTAGATATGCATCCATGAATTGATTAGAACTGATAAAACATATTGTGCCTTTATCGATGATTTCTGAGTAAATATTTGAAAATAAAAGCGATAATGTTCACTAGTGTTAAATTTTCAAAGGCTGACAGATTTTCCACATGACATGCCAAGGAAGTTATGGGTGCTTAAATAATGCATTTGGCTGCATTTTATCAAACAAGAATTTTAAAATAAAGGAAAAAAGGTTTTTTTCTTGTGACATTCATATAAATTCACATCTTGGTATCTAAGCAGGATATCAAGTGTACTCACATAGTAATAAAAATAAATTTTAGATTTAATTGGATATATCTGAACGCAAATGATGTGGCTGAGAGTATTGTTCTACTTATATTTTATGATTACCCCATTTAAAGTTGTAGTGATGAAAGAACAAAACTATGTAGTAACATTACTTAATAAATCTATCAATGCATGAAAATAGATAGAAAGTTCCTTCTTACAGTAATGCTGAATCATACATATACTTAATTTCGTTTGCAATTATTGATACACTGAGTGAGATATATCAAAGCATTTCTTCTGAAAATGTTATGTAGGTAGATGGTCGTAATGGTGTTTTTAAATAATGTTGTTAATTTGTTACTTATCTATGAGGACTTTTAGATTCTTATATTTATATTTATAAGAATCTAAAAGTATTTATATATATAAAAGTAAATGCATATTTACGCAACAAAAAGGGTTAGGTTACAAGAGTGTCACTTACATATTGATACAATGCACTTTAGTCTATTTGTGCAGCATTCAAATTGTCAAGATTTACATTATCACATAATAGTTTACTGATTTTTTTTTTTGTGAAATAGCTGAATAACACTTATCTGTCTCCAATAAAATTTAGTGATTTATGATATAATATTGGTCCATCAAATTAACTGTATTTAATGTTTTTAGAACATATGCTTATGGCTGATAGATATTTGAGTTGTGGTGGACTGCTCATAATGAGGAAATAAAAAACTGAAAATGCAACTATTTTTAACTACTAGAAAGAAAATGTATCATTTGACTTGGCTCATAGATGGCTCAAGAGAGTTTTAGCTGACCTGATTTTTCTTCACGCCAATAAGGTTTTAGCATCATGTATATCCGACATGTTCAGAAAAACTATAAGATGATGGTGTGACCTGAGAACCTGTAAAAAAATTGTCTATTAATAAAGTTTCTTGGTGAAACAGATATAAAGAATAAGTTTGCGTATCGATTACTGAAAGATTTATCATATCAGTGAAGAATACTATAAACAGAAGAGTTTTAATTAATTTTCTACACATTTTTCCCAAAGTCAACAAGTTTAATTAAATTTATTATAAATATGCATTTAAACCAGATATGTATGTTGTAATAACATTGCCACAACTAAAATTAATTCATAGAGAATAGAAAGCTTCAAGATTATGTACAAAAATTAAAAAGAGTAATTTTTATTTTATTTTGAATTTAAATATTGGAGCTCTTTTCAAAACTATTATTTTTCTCAATTAATTGAGAATGTTTTCCAGTTCATTTTAATGTGTCCAGTTGATGCAAAATAAAGTGAGTGTTTCAGTTGTTAATATAACTAGGAAAAACATTAATAAATATGAAATTAACCCAAAATTTCTAGGAAAGAGCTGTAGTTAACTTAATTACGAGTCATGTGCAACCTGAAAAGTAGCTTCCTTTTTTCTAATTATGCTTCCGTCTATTACAACAAAATAATATCTAATTTTGTTATATAAGTATATAAATGATTATTAAATACAGATAGATATCCATGCATATGAGAGAATTGATTATTTGAACCATGTTTACCAATTGTCCACGTTCTATGAATTTTAATTACTTTAATCATTCTTTATTATATTACACTGCTCAGATTTGGTATTGATACATTTTGTGAAAACAAATTTATGATTTGATTCATATTCTTTCTGTTTCAGTTGGTTGACTAGATGCATGTGTGATGTCAGCTAATGGGACACTTTCTCGTCCGCCGTGCCTTCTCCTCTTTTTGTTCTCCTCTATTCCTTCACAGCATAGCTGGCGAAAGACACATATGTAGCAGAGCAGCAGGGACGCCATCAGTACCATGCCAATGATGACTGTGATGACCAGCAGAACGCTGAGTTCGTCGTCATTCTCGCTGCTGCTACCGCTTTTTCGGGTCATTTCTGAAGATCCTTACATCACCAATGTGAATATTATCTGAAAACAAAGAAAAATTATATTTAAAATAAATATTTGTAAAGATTTACTTTTTAATTTTCAACTATGTAAAGTTTGTGAGATAAGTATAATATTAATTTATAAGATTATAAATATGATATCATGATGGTATTTATAAATATATCTGATAATCATAGAGGTAAGATGTTGCCAACTTTTCATATTTACTACATCCAACTACAAATTTTAATACTCGGGCAGCAAATGTTTAATTACAAAAAAATAATGAGTTGCAAGAATCATTTTGAATTATTGCGGTTGTAAAAAATATATTCATCTTCAACGTGTTAAAAATATAATGTATTAACATGAATATTAAAATCAAATTGGCTAAATGCTATATAAGTATCTTAAACATTTAACATGTATCCCCGGCAGCATAGTTGTTAGCGTGCACACCTAGCAATCCGGGGAATGCAGATTCGATTTCCCAATATGCATGACTGGATGCCCACTGGGTTGAGTAATTATCTGACAAACAATTCTCGTGAAAATAATCTGTCAAGACGGTTTTACATTGCGGAGATCCATATACTCCTCTTTCGGAGTGGATATCTTCACACTGTGTAGATCCATATATTCCGCTTTAAGAGCGAACATGGTATATCATAAAATGTAAAACAAATGCGTGTGTCTATCACAAAAACCTCTCTCAGACGATAAATGGTGGCAACTTTTTACAAGCCATTTTGAAAGCTATTTATAGGTTTACTGGGTTATTTCAATGTTTAATTTAACACCGAAGATCAAAAAGAGACTTAAAATATTTTATACAGGCAAGAATTGAAGTAAATTTACAATAACAGCATGAATAAAATTAATTTGAATAAAAAATGAGTTTGAATCCATCCCAAGCAAAGCCGGGTAAAAAAATAACGATTATTTCGCGTTCGTGCCGTATGGCGTCGGTTGCCGACAACTGGTGTAGGTTATTAAGCGTAAGATATTTACGGTTAGATTTTATTGGTCAATATTATAAGTCATCAATATAAGATAAGATAATTTTATTAACGAGAAAAACTTAGCACCGATATAGTGGTTATCACGAATAAATGGGAAATGGGTAAATGATAATAAATAAATATCTTGGGTATTTTTATTTACGACGCTCTTCACCTAAAAATTATTTATTGTAATAAAATAAACGTTCCGAGTGTCCTTTATGTCATCGCGCTCTTGGCATTTTGAAATCAGTTTAACCAAATTGCAACACGTTGAAATGAACCGTATGTAATGCAAATAACTTTATCGGATATATTACTATCGTCTGATCTTATTTCCTGAAGGTTTGAGCAATAAACAGGGCTACACGCGCTCATGCAACTAGCGCAAGTATGCATGTACGATCATAAAAATACCGTGACTATTTGTTAAAATTTTTACGATATTATAACACTGTCATTTCATTGTTACCGTTTTAAAAATCTCACAAGGAGAATGATGAAGTGAAACAAAGACTTTCCTGGAAGAAGTCCAGTTTAGACTTGAGTCTCTCTAACATTACCTAGAATTACTAAATATCGATTGAATGAGTTTACTATTATTTTCATATCGTTGAATATTTTATTGCCAACATTTTTTAAATAATCAAATTGTACGTGCGACTATTTTAATTTAGTTTTGTATTGTAAAATATCAACTTTCAAAACCCACAGTGCATTTTGTTGGTCAAATCGAGCATGTTAATATTAAGCAATAATAATAATTGAAGCATTCCATATCAATGAATGATTTATTTGATGTTTTGTTTTATGTCTGTAAATGGCCGGTCTTACAGTTTATATCACATTCACGTAGAATAACCTAAAATTAGTAGATGTTCCGTTTTCAGGAAAAAAATTAATGGTCACACACAAATGATTGTGCATGTAAACTTGAACATGTGTAGCTCCTTTTAGCGTGCAATTTTCCGTATTGCTTAGCTTAGATGGTTGGTTCACATAAAAATGATTGATGAATCACGTATGGCAAAAAAAAATAACATTTAAACGATCAACAAATAAAAAAATGTACTACACTAGAAAACAGTGCCCATTTTGAAAACTTCTCTAGTTGAAAGCTCGGGAGGTGCAGCATGGATAGCTTTATATTTTCTAATGTAGAATGATGACTCAATGTTAACTTAATTTTATAGCACTCACTTGAAGTTGCTCCTAATAACTTGAGGGGAAAGCACGAAAGGAAAACAATACCCAATGAGATATATATACGTTTAAGATCGGGTTTTAGAACAGTTTTGAAAGATTTAAAACAGAACTGAAATAAGACGCTTATAGATGTATAGTGCCTAGAAGAAAAAGTAATTAGAAGATAAAGTTAATATGTTTAGCGATACATTTTTTATATGGTTTCTAATGAAAAAGCGATTTTCCTCAGAATGCAATGAAACTTGTAATGTTATATTTATTTATGACACAGCAATGAAGATTTTTCTCATTAAGTGTATTGTGAAAGTCGTAAAAATATTACGTCTTATAAACAGCACCTAATTAATATTAAATGAGAGATGATCTTTGAAGCGTTGATTAAAATGGTTTGATTGGTCATCAATTATAGTTTATTATTTTTCAGCTATTATTATTTCGAGAATGTTGAGATTAAGCCTGCGAAATGATTTTCTTCTTCTTTTATAGTATTTTCTTACAATGAAAGTTGACGAGCATCAGCACTTTATATGAATCGATTGTAATATATATTTTTTAAACTAGGTGTTATTATTTTGTAATAATATTTTCTAACGCTTGTTTGACGTTGGAAAGGCGATAAGTTTGGATAGGAATATACAAAGTTAAACATATTCAAAACAGTTAATGATAAAAAATAAATAAACAATGAGGCTCATATTTTTCATAACATTATTCCAACAATAGTAAGACAAAATCAAAAACCTAGCTCATTAATGTATCATCAAGTCAAATGTCATTGATAATAATGGGAAAAACATACGAATATATATGTTTTTATGACAGTTTACTTAGTTTTTTTACTTTCATTTGTATTTTTTATAAAAGCTTATAACTATCGCGCTATGGTTATTATTATAGAGCCCCAAGGCACGTCTTTTTCTTTCTTCCAGTGGTGGAAAGAATTAATATTTTTACCAGAATTAAATGATACTGTCATGGCCTAGGTGGAAACACATCAGTTGACAGGCGACAAGTGATACTGTTGCCGCTACATGGTGACCAAATATTAGAAGAGTGTAATTGGTAAGTATACAAAAATGTTGCATGAATTTGATCAGGTCAATGCTGAGCAAATAATATGAGTATGCCCAGTAAGTCAGCAAATCGCACGGTTACAGTACAGCACTTTACTGAAAAGTTGGTGTACTACGTTATCATGGATCGCTGTCAGAAAACAGTTTGTTCGTGTCTAAAGATCATACTTATGTTTAGATTTTCTTTTGAATACCGTTTTTTATGCCGGCCGCTTTATTTGCTATTTAATAAAAAGGTCTAGTTGTTGAGGGGAGGTTCAACACATTTGAAATGTAAATAAATGATTTAAATACGAACAAATTTGTGAATTGTTTTGTAAATTTTAATTAGTAATAATTGTTGCAAGTAATAGATTCATAACTTAGAAAATCAATATTTTACATTTTAGTTGAGCCATTGTATTCCAATAGCCATATCAAAAATTATTCCGGATAGAGTCATTCGATAGAATAAATAATATTTTTTATTCAAATCATTTTATAAAATCTTTTTTCCACGAGTTTACGTAAAAGGTGAAACGTATATTCTGTTGATTTTAATATGATATTGAGAAAACAACTTTCTCAATTTAAATCATTTGTATAGAAATACATGTATTATACTTATAAAATAATCTGCTTAGCGGCGTGTTTGCAATATTTTATTTAATAAAAAATTGCTCATCATTTAAAAGTATATAACGTATTTTGTTAATGTGAGCCAGTTTTTTTACAAATACTTGTAATATTATGAATTGTATAAATAGAGATATTAGTAAAAGTTTTTTATATTACACAATATTTTTTTTGTATTCCACGGTGGATTATATTCATGTTTTAGAGAAGTGTTAAATGTTATGTTTTTGATAATCGTAAATCCGCTTTAGAATGATACGTTGCACGAGTATTTTAGTAAAGCTTTTGCATCGATGACTAATGAGGAAATGTGATAGTCATGCGAAGTTACATCCATGGAAAATTGACGTTCATTAGCGTGACGCAATGTCTATATCTAGAATTATACTTGGAATAATGGCCCCGAATCAGTTGAAATAAAACCTCATGGTGGAGAGGGTTCAGAAAAAAATTCTGAGACTTCTGTACTTGCGGGTGTATGGA
>JAGVSQ010002107.1:0-26056 GCA_022683975.1 Rhyacophila evoluta | reverse complement strand
AGGCAATCTCATTAAACATCACCATTGCTCTCCGCATTGGCATGACTACTGGCAGAATAGTCCGGCATTTAGGAATGAAAAACAGCTGATGTTTTCGATTTCTTAGGTAATTATCAGGGGCATACAGACCAATATTAGCCAGAGCGGTACATGCACGAGATTGGAGAAATGCACCACGGTACACACAGTCTTCACAATAGTATGTCACGGCACAGGAAAATCTAGATCGAAAATAACAGGATAAATGGAGTGATGACGTTTTTGGTTAATTCTGAATAGAAAATGAATATATGGTAAAATTATATTATATATTCATTTAAAAAAAAGTCTGATATTTTTTTTTGATATTATTTCATAATGTTATAATTGAATAAATACATTTAGATATTGGAATATAGTTTTTTACAGGCGACGGTTTTGAAACTTTTATGAAAATAATTAACGGTTTATTAGCAACTAGGTCAAGCATTGAAAACTGAAAATAACAAAAACTCACGAAATTTTTGTAATATATAAGTGAATTCAGTAACTCAAAGAAGATAAACTTTTCAACGAAAAAGTCTTTCATTTAGAAAACGTAAAAGTGCTGAAGTTTGCCTGGCGTACAAATTTAAATTTCACCTCCTTGGGCGTTAAAGTGAAGGAAACGTACTCGCTGAAGATCCACAATTCGGGAAGTGAAATAACTCTGAAAGCGCCCGAATAAAAGTAACCACTTAAAATGACGCCCTGTTTTCCAGTAATACCTACCTGAAAGCTTTATCTACATGCAGTTGAGCGGATATTCAAGTTTGTTTTTCCTTGTCATGTTACATTATATACTCTTACCGCTTATTTTGTATTACTTTAATCAATTTATTCATTTCGTATGCTGTATATTTTAAATATAGCTCGAAATGAAATGAATATGGATCAACTGAAAAAAGGTCACAAATCAAAGGACAAAAAGGAAAATGTTTTACCTATTTATAGATAATACGAGACATTTAAGATCATTAAAGAGAATCAAAACGACGAGAAGAACTTTTTTAGTGAATCTGAATTACGATTACGGATAAAATATACTGAATACTATTTTTAAATATGCCAAATTTAATTTAAGCTTTATTTTGTGCACTGTGACATAGATTATTATAATTTATGTGAGACAAGATACTCAGTGCATAATAAGAATATATGATGTATTTAGAATATAACTTAGTAACTTGGATGCGGTACTGCGTTAGTTTCCTGAAACGTCGTTGAATATTATTGTTTATGAATTCATTTTAATTTCAATGAAGAAGTTTAAAAGTTAGAACCGCATTACGTACGACGTCGGGTTTGTTTTTGAAGTCGAGTTGTTAATTATATATTAATGGTGGTATTATAGTTATTAAGAAGTGAATACCCAGTAGTTTTATACAATGTTTTTGATTTAAGTTAGTCAATTCTAGAACTAAAAAAATCTCCGTTATTTTACTACTTATATTTTGATTTAATACAAATAACAAATCTAACAAGCAATAATATACTCGGCATTAGAATGTACATTGTGAATTTGGTTAGTTTAAAGCGAGTAATTAGTAAATGCTTTTGGGAAAACTTACGTTTACGTATTGTGTATGTTTTTCATATTTAAATGTATGAAATATTGTATGAAGCGTATAATTTATTCGGCCGATAAGTTGCGGAGAAAAAATTACTGTAGCAAAAGAAGTAATTTATAAAAATGTAGGGCTTTAAAAAGCTACTCTCGGTTTTTGATGGTGGAAGAATTACATTTATACATTAAAATATACGGTTGTACTTTTGTTTGAATTGTATTCACAGTTTTTACCACCCAGGGAAATAGCATTCCTATAGCTGACTTCACATTTCGTTAAAAGAAAACCCGCGTTTTAGAGTGAGCGAGAGAGAAAGCCTTTTGTTTGCCGCAAACGTGATACCAAAAAGCTGATTAAGGATTCAGCATGTCAGCACAAACTTTCTTCAGTTTTCACCTGTATTTGTCTTTTGGTTTAAGTTGTTAGCGCACCAAGAAACCTTACCTGAGGGAAATAATTCCACAAGACTAGTTTATTCAAAATACCTCGATTTTGCCAAAGAAACTCGCCAACTGTTTACAATACTGAGCATTATGGCTTCATGCATAAATGATGAAGGGACGAAAACAAATGGAAGAAGTAATGGGTACTTATGAAAAATCTGCTACGATTTCAAACTGTAGATACCTAGGCCTCGATGATGATATAATATTTTTTAGTATATCCATAACAGCTTAGTTTCATTTCCTAACAAAAATACAATGTATATTGAACATTGATACAACAGTAAAATGTCTATTAATATTAATATCAAAATAATTCAAAATTGTTATAGTTATCACGTAATAACACTTATTTGACTGAAGCTACTAAATTCCGGTTTCGTTAATTCAATTATTTTATTTTATGATTTAAATTAAAAAACACCTACTGCAGGAATGTTCACAGACGAGAAGAGTGGTAGTAATAATTATCATCGATTGTATCAGGAACTGTTTTCAAAATACGTGTCGTTTTTATATAGATTTGTCAGATTCACAATGAAATAAAACAATACAATTTTTATTATTATGTATTCTCTATATGAATCTATAATTGCATACCATATACAGTAAAATCTATTTTTATGTACTCTTTTTGGGCGATTTTTTATGTGGTATAAAAAAATCAGACGTGCTGCAAACAATATAACTGATGAAGTTTCAGAATATTTTTTTATGCGGTTCTTATCCCCGCACAAAAATAATCTATTCTATTTAAGAATTTTATAATGCCATGTATAATTAAAAAAAAATCTCCTTCTACGTATTGCTTGTAATTGCATCCACAATTTCTGTGAAACGGAAAAAAAGATAAAATATCAAATCAGCGATACCCGGAAAATAATGCGGATGCAATGATAGCTCCTATCCAAAGATGATCGTTGGTGTCTTGCTTTACTGTGGTGTAAGGTTGCGTTGGACTTGATCATCAGCTCTAAGCGATTTTGGTCAAGTTTCACTTTTAATATTTACAATAGTTGAAAATAGACATCTCGAGTAACGGATTCGTTGTTTGGTAGCATTTAAAAAAAAATATTTCTTTGGTATACCGTCATACACACTTTTTAAAATGCAATAAACCTCGGACTTGTCTTTCTCGCTGAGTTTCTTTGTCTAACGTATAGGTCACCGAATCAGTAAATATTACCCTTTGGGGATCGATATAACATTATCGAGGTCGATTTTGGGTAGAGTCAATTTTTTTGTTAGTAAAACATAAATAAACTACTACAAAAAAGTGAGATGGCCTATAAGAGGTGTAGAAAATGACGTGGGGGTCGATAGTCAAACAATTTGGCGACCCCTGGTCTAGCCATTGCCTGTTGCATTTATTGCTGGATGCTGGATCATACTAACTAAAAATTGTTCCTGCGCTATCCATTGGTTGAATTTGAAACCATTTGAAACCAAACAAATGACGATACATTTTCAACTAATAACATCAATATACGCTTGTTAACATATCAATAGAAATACCTAGAATTATCTCAATCGACTCTCGAAAAGCTGTTCTAGCTTTTTTAAATCACTCTCAAGCCGATTAATCACTCAAAGAAAAACGTACCCAATACATATTTCAACGGTTTCCTACACATTTGTTCAGTCACAAAGTTATCTCACTAAATATTACAAATGTTTTTACGTGCAGTGGCAGCAGATTCGCTTTGAAAAAATGTCGATTATGAGTTTTCGTAGTTGCAGACGCCACGACTAACCGAAATGAACAAAACAGTAGTTGCTTCAGAAGACAGCAAAAATGGGACAAAACGTGCGCCATTTATTTTTTTGATGCATTTTTTCAGTAGCGGTGTAAAATCGGCACGTAGATTTAGTAATGCCAATAGAATAAGTTTATATATAAATAAATGATGGAGAACTAATCTAATAAGTATTAATAACTTTTTTTTAGTTACTTTGCTTAATTTAAAACGGAAAATATCATATCTTCTCGAGTGAAAAGAATCCATATAGTGGAAGCATGTTTTTATACCACTTAACCATTCCCTACAAAAGTTCTCATTTGAATTTATTGTACTGAAAAGACATTTATCTTAGTATTTGCCATATAAAATGCGACGAGAAAATTAAAAGGATATATTAAGTACGAATAAATAATCTAATTTAAAAAAATTCACGACAAGAATAAATGATATAACATTTTATAGGAGGAATAATAATTAGGTGTCATTAAAAAGAATTCTCTGGCGTGGAGAACTCGAGTACGTAGATCGTGTTGTATTTATTATATCTACATTTTGTCGACGGAAATAATTTGATTGGATGTTTATATGTTTGTCATGTTTAATTTATCTGGAAATGCTCGAACATTAAACTCGCTTCCTAACTAATTTATTCCCCATCACACAATTTCTACTATCACACAGATTACATCTCTAAGATACGAATCTCCTATTTTGAGATTTATGAATATTGTTATATTCGCGTTTTCTATCCACCTAACAACAAATTGATTTCATGTACGCTCATGTAAATAGCATTTCCGAAAGCTGTACGAGTAATATGCGTAAAATGTGTGCAGTGTATTGTTTAAACAGGTGATATATTAACTAAGACTCTATGTTTACCGTCTTCATGCTCGTAATGGGAAACTTAAGAGCTTCGGAAGCTTAACTTTAACGGTGACGTAAGCTTTTTTGTGAAGACGACGTAAATGACAATTAAAGGTTGATCTCTATTTCCGCTCAACGACGGATCATTAAATGTGGACGTATAAAAAGATTTTTATGACTATTGACTTGTACAACGAAAGTAATACTCGTAATTAAAATATGTATGATGATATAAGACAATTTGAGATTTACCCAGAAACTGGTTATCCGTTCACAAATAAACATACATGCTGCTGAGTACTGTTTGACTCTCAAATAATTCATAATTATGATATATTTCTCTTTAGATATTTAAAATCAGTCAAATATAATTTAGTTATTCATTACCACACAGAATATTGTTTTTATAAAAAACGTTTATATTAATCAATGTTTTGCTAATGTGATGCGAGTAATTCCTCGTAGAAATTAATAATGCGTGAATGGCTAAAAAAAGTTCCGATTTTTGTAGACTTCAAAACGAAGTATATGGATCCTTAGAATGTGAAGATGGACACTCTATAAATGGAGTATACCTGTCTTTATAGCGTGATTTTTTAGAAAATTATTTGTCAGCCGATTTCTTGACATATTGGACATAAAAAATGCACCCATGAGATTTGAGCACACGATCGCTGCCACCGAAGAAAAAAAAATATAATTATTATATTATTATGGTTAATTCAAAAAATTTGAACTCTACATTACACTGCAAAAATTAAGTACGTGGGGATGAATTAAGCAGTATTGGTCTTAGATAATGATACATTGGTACCACGGTATTCATTTATTTAAGTAAACAAATACAAAATTTCAAGAGGTCTAGAATCTAGAATGTGTACGGCGTATCAATATAGCCTAGTTTAAAAATAAAATCTCTTGGCATTGTTGTATTTCACATTTTATTTAAGTGGAAACCATTTATGCAAGCCCACATACAAGAAAATCCTTTGTTCGTTGCTTTTGAAGCTTACACTGAGATACTATCGAATATTCCATTCCGATAAATGCCCCCCTGTGCTTTGGCAACCCTGACTTTGTGGCGTGCTTTTGATATCACAAGTCAAATCGCAACCACAATATTTGAAGTATCATATAACATACAAAAATAATAAATTAATTTAGCACTGTAATTATTAAATATTATATAATATAGAGCCAGTCCAATTTGAAATCATTCATACCTTATGCTTAAATTATATAAAAGAAATACTAAGACCTAATAAAAAAGTAATTAGTCTAAAATATTGAGTACTAAAAAACCAATACTTAAACCAATAAAGTTTTCATTAAGGAAAATTAAAAATGAGATAATCTTGTAAATTATAAAATAAGGGAAGTTGGAATAAAGTTTAAAGTACGGTTGAATTATTGAATAAGATTTCACGAAGGCTGAAGGAACCATTCTGTCATAATGGAAAGATAAAATCACTGAAAAAAATGACCTTTATAATTTAATACGCAATAAGCAAGTTCTTCTTAGATTTTTTTTAAGATTTACTCTAATACAGGCTGAAAAAAGTAATCTATCAACAAAAAGATATCTGCTTAAAACATCTTTGGGCAATATACAAGTATATTTTGAAAACCTTAATATAACACTGAAATTAGTTATTTATTTTATGATTACCCATCGAATGAATTAAATGTAGTATCGTAAGCAGTCGAGTGAAGAGAAAATTCTCTAGCCAAAGCAAATAGTAAATGCTATAGTTTATAGCTTAAATAAGAAATATTTTTTATTATATTATTGGAGTCTAGAGGTCAATCTTTACGAATTGTAATAGCATTAAGTATTCTTAGGCTGAGATCTCCTTCTGTTATAACTGTCTACTAAATAATAATATACTCGTATGTATACATATTTATAATGTTTAATTATATGTTTTTATTGTAAACGAACTTTATTCATTCCAACAGTAAGGTGTTCAAAATATCTATCTAATATTACAGGACGATTTGGCGAGTGTAATATTTACGCTAATACAAAGGTAAATATTGCACAAGGCATCATTTAGTTGAGTATTCTTGGAATATGAAAGGTAGAAGAATTTATTTAGAGAGGTTTAAGTGTAAACAGATACTAATTTCGTTCAGTTGATCCAATCTATTGTTTTATGTTGGTTCATATTACCCTCTTGTTGAGTACGCTACTGCTCGAGTTAGGTTTCGCAGGAAATCCGATTTGCAATGTGACGTCACAGAGCCGAGGTTAATGTGGCATATCACATCAGCGCTGATTGATAGCAAAGCAGTCTACATCAGTAGCAGCAGGCTTGGTGTAATAAATAATTCACTACTTATATTAACATTCCGACTCATATAAACATATTCCGGTTATGTCTTTCTCTACGATTGAGCTTATCATGATTTGAATATGAAAGTACATATTTTGGATAATAAAATTAAGGTTGGTCTTGAAATACGCCACTTTTAATGGAGCCATTATTTACATTTATTGCTTAATCTTTTGAGAAGATATTTAATGGAAACATGTTCTAAGTACGTTTTAAAATGGCTTTTGATTTTTTCTTCACGAATTTTTTTGTCTAATGGTAATGTCTTTAATGCCAACGATTTTGTAGTTAGCCATACAAATTGCAAATTATAAAAACCGACGCCAACCTAGAACATAATTGTCATTTTTTAAATCTGACACAACATATATTTCAGTGAACAGTATTACAAATAAATAAAATCAACACTTTAAATCTAAATCCATCAAACCTTACCAACTATTATTAAACAAAAGTAAAGGGCTCCATTGCACGTATTATCTTCCTTATCGCAAATTTTCTCCATCAGTTTGGCTTCAAAATTCTTGTTTCATTTGACGCGTTTAATAAATAACTCAGACTCCTTAAGTATGATGCGTCGATGAGGACCTTCCAGGATTGTAATATGGCTTACATCTATGAAATAGCTTGTCCAATTGGATCATATACGGTAATAGGATTAGTAAAAAAGTGTTCAATTCAGGAATTTTATCGTAGGTTTTAAGGAATCTATTGTCATGTAAATAGTAAGTGATAGGTGAACCTGATCACGAAATATACATCATTATGTAATAGTTGTAGATAATTATAATTTATTATGTTAACTTATTGACAGTATTTTATATATTTTTTTATGTGCATAAAGTTCACAATAATATTAAATCATAATGTACGGTGAGTATCTAAAATGTCAAAAAATAAAGCGAACAGGTTGTACGTTCATTGGACAAACAGTAGTCATTTGGAAATGCCTGCCATTTGCATGCGCAATTAGTGAAAGCATTTTGGATGAATTTGTAAAAAGACTGTTTATATATTATATAATACAAATACAAGTTTTGTAGACCTTTTACAATACAAAATAGTAAAATAAGAAACGGAAATAAAAATGCTTGCAATTGAAGAAGTTTTTATTGCGGTAGTTAGTAAAATTTTACATATGAATTTTAATATCTATTGTGTAGTTATATTAAACAATTTAGTGGCCATTTTGGTAAGCAAACGCACATCGGTACAGGCTATTTGCTCAACCTATTAAAGATTTAGTTCTGTAACTTAACTAAAAAAAACTCAACAGACGGCGAATTCGACTTCGCTACCTAAGACGATCGGCTACCAACGTTACACTAAAGTCTGTTTTTTTTCCATGTTTGCTCCGAAAGTGGGGCATTTTGGTTTACACAGTGTATAGATATTTTCTCTGGAAGTGAAGTATATATAGATATCCGAAATATGAAGATTTTGATTTTTCACGAGAATTGGTTTTCAGACAATTGCTTGACCCAATGGTCAATGCCAGTCGTGCATTTTCGATTTTTTTTAAATCAGGCAGATTTGTGAAATCGAGCTCGTTCTACCCGGATACGAAGTGGGCACGCTGGCCTCAACGGAACGTATAAAAATATAGTGAGTATGGAAGTGTATTGGGTTCAAAGGGTTATTGCAACATCGTAAAGAGCACGAGATAAATATTGATATTATTAATATTCATATGCCCTAGAAATGGATAAGATATGGTACAAAATAATTTTCGGCTCGTATTAAATGTTTTATATGAAATTGCATTAGTTATTTTTTAATATGATTCACCATGCTTTTTAAAACGTGTTAATTAGCTTATAAGCTCAAAGTCTACATACAATACACTTTATTTGATAAAAAACACTATACAAATATACATAGATATATTTTCAATAAGATAAATGGATGTTTAATATAAATTTCGTAGGGACGTGAAACAAGGATGTAGAAAATGCGCGGGTTGGATTGAATAAACGTTTTTGTAGCAACTACATACAATTCGGTTGAAATTACATTTTAAGTAAACGCCTTCAAATACTTTGAACGCTGCCGCTTTCAAAAGACCTTGGATTCTTTTACCTGTGAATCGTAAAAAAACATTTGTTATCACGTAAAAATGTTTGTTGGAAAACCGGAGATGTTCACTTTTCATGTAAATTTTGTACTATAGTATACGATTTAACAGGTGATCGATTTGGACTTAGATAAACGACCGTATTATAAAAGCAGCGCTTGGGATTATGTACCAATTAAATAGTCCTATATCTCATAGTATTATATGAAAAGTACTTTTATTTTATTATATAAGAACTTAACAGAAGTTTTAGCCAAGAAGTCAGATGGTCAAACCAGAGTAAAGTTTCTTCTCCAAATTCAATATGCATCTATTTTTTTATATTATATTTTTATATCGTATGGTACGTCCTCTCCGTAAATCGAGCATATCGATTTATACAGTTCAATTTTCTTTCCAATATTTAATACACGTTATACTAATATAACGCTAACAGTATGATTATATAAGGTGTATAATTCAGTTATGACCTGAAATTAAAAAAATAAATTATTGTTTCAAATGATATCTACTCAAAAATTGTGATATATGGATCCCAACAGAGTGAAGATGATCACTCTAGAAATTTTATATATGGGTCTTCAACGTAAAGATTATCCTAACAGTTTTTTTCACTGGAATTTATTATCAGACAATTGATCAACCTATTAAGTGTCTGGCCCTGCATCTTTAGATTTTTGAAAATCCAGTAGGTGTGGAAAATGAACCCACAATCTCCGGCTCCGAAGCGCGTACCCTAACTTCTTGGCAACTGGGAAAACAATAATTGAGACTAAAATTTTCTATTTTTGTTCTGTATATACTCATTATGATTTGGTTTCACCTTATATAAGAGTAATTTTGTGTATAATTTTTTTTTTAAAAAGTCATTATGGATAAGGATAAAAATCTAATTCGAATATTCATTGTCATAGATTCGCATCACTCTATAATTTGTCCATTACAAAAAGCAAATGTGGAAAAATATTGATAATATTTTTTTGTTAATTTAGAGGTTATCGATAGAGAAAAGAAATACATATACGGACATACGTAGAACAGGACTTAAATATAAGAACAACAGTAAATTATTTAGCCTTCAATTTATATAATCGTCTGTTGACAAAATTTCGATCTAAGCTCATTGTAAAACAAAAATTCCAAAATAAGTTCCCAAGCTTTAGCTTACAGCACCCTCACAAAAGGGAAGACAAAAATATCCACATTCATCTTTTATGAGAATAATATAAGTCGTAAATATTATTAGAGTCGTACCATTGGTAATATTTTAATAATGATTGTGGTAAAATGAATTTGTTTATGAAAATTTGGTGCTTTGCAAAGTGACAGGAATAAGGTTTGATAGTGGATTGACAAGTAATAATTACTTGTTAAAAAGTCATCGATAAGATTTTTCGGATATCAAAATATATCGAGTTATGATTTCAGCGAAGTGTTGAACAGACAGGTTTCACGCATCCTTTTGACACGAGCGTACTTATTGATATTTGCTATTATTGGGAATATTTTCTCGCGGTCGTTAATATATAGCTCGGCTGTGGGAATTTAAATTGTATTTTCCAAATGTCAGCACATAAATTGTAGTTATAAAGTTTAGACGTGGGATATTTTGTCGCCTACAGACCGCATGATTTACAGACTTGTTTTTGCTTTCATGCAAGCCACGCCGTTCAGTTGTCATCCAATGGGAAATGTTACTAACTGAATGAAGTGATGCAAAAACATCTGGAATTATTTCTAATGCCTGTGAAAATGAGCAATGATATTTGTGTTGTCACGGAAATGAGGGACAGATAAATAAAAAATAACTCTGTATTTTAACCCTTAATTTATTTATTACGAAAAAATAATTTATATCTTTCATGTTATTTTATTATAAAATATAACCTAAAAAAATAATGATTTACGTTTTTAAAATGATCTGTTAAAAATGCGTTGAAACATGTCAAGTATTTTTTTTTTTTCATTAGTCTTGTAATGGTACATATTGGTAATTCAATTAATATTTTTTTTTTGTATTTATGAGCACATTTCTTAATTGGCATTGTGTAAATTACTTCATTATTTTTCGTGATACTCTGACTCGACAAGGAGGAAGATATCAAATAGACATTATGTATATAATTTTTTATTGTATTTTCTTCAGAACTCTCCAGTATTAATTCAAGACTTTGCTGCAATAATATCACTTTCTCTTGTCAATTTCTAATGTAATTATATTATTAATAATAAAATATTTATAAATATGTACCATATTGCAAAAGAAAATCACATGAAATGAATATATATGAAGAGGTTAAAAATAATGCCATCTAAGCGTATATACTTCAATTGTCAATGATTAATCAAAAGCGATAGAGAAATGATTTTGAAAGAGGGTGTCGAGAAAGACGAAACCAGTAGTGGCCGATTATTTATATCATCGTAATTTAAGTATATCTAAAGCGAATTTATTTTACCTGAGTTGTTTTGAAGGTTCATATGTGACATAATACTAGATAATAAATTATAAAACACGTTTATTTTTTAAGTAAATAAAACAAACAAAATGGGTCTTTTAAGACCGCTTTTATTATAGTTTTAACATAATCCTGTATAATCTAGAAGACTGATAGAATTAAACAGTTGTATAGCTGCTTTTAGAACAGAACAAAAAATATGCGAAAACTATTCATCTGCCTATAATATAAACCCGCCAATTAAGTATATTTAAATGTATTGAGGTCACCCAGAGATTCCAAAAACTAGACGCTTGATTTAGCTGTTACGTAAATAAATAAACTACAGGATGATATTCGTAGTTAACGGCGAATTGAATTTATTCAAAAAGTAATTAATCAGCTGTTCTAATAATTATTTTTGAAGTTCAGAATTAAATGTCAAAAAATAATTGACTTGTCTAACGCATAGAATGATATTATTTGATTTAGAAAAAAAATCGTTTTCTTCTATTTAAAATATTTATTTTCAATTATTATAGTAGTGTTCGGATAGACGTTCCGATACTGTTACTTAAAATATAATTTCCATTATTTAGCAGAACATTTATAGACCAGGCGACATAACGAAGAGAGTACTTTTTAGGAATGATAACAATACTGATATGATATGCGATGAGTGACATATAAAAATCTTTTTATGACTAAATCTAGGGACACGTATGTTGTTATATCCCTTTTTGTTACACCTATAAATGAATTCAATTTGTTAGAGACGAATTTCACAATATAATTGGACTAATATTTAGCCATTTGGTAATTTGCAGAATGATATCCTCCACTGCATAAAATGATATTTATGAAACAATACACAAGCGGAAAAATGATGTATCATATTATTTTCTAAGTTTTTATGAAAATATCATATCGTTATGGCATAATCATATTTTTTTCTATTCCACTATGATTGTTGTTAAGAGTATTACTCTTAACAACAATTATTTATATTATTAATTATTTGTATTACAAAGAAAAAATTGTCCTATAATAAATACCAAGTAATTCGAATATCCTTTTTATTTTTTTCAACTTATAAATTGTAAGAAAAATAATAAAATTGATAAAATAAACATAAAATCGAGCTTTTGATTTATTTTCCATATGTGTTCTTTTTGTGAGTATCAAATATATTAATTGTGTCATAATACCTAGTTAATTTTCATAAACAATGAAGAATTCATTGCCAAAAATAATAAATTAAATAAAGCGTAAACTCACAAGCACAAACTGGTAATTTATTGTACGAATATTAAAAACCTTTGATTGAATGCGTTTTGGCACAAAATTAAGCGTCAATGATCAAATTTTAATAATTCATGATATTTATGGAAACATATATTACAGGCGGATACGAAAATTCAATTTGATTCGTAATTTGTATACGTAAATATATTATTTACACAAAAACATTGAGTATACGGGTGAAGTTTGAAAGGAAAGTATAGTATAGACCACGGTTAATGTTATTTAATTGATTTTTTTGTGTATGAGTAAGGTTGGAAAAGTTTTGTTGTGGAATTTCGTCGTAAATGTATTGAAACAGGTGAAAGAGACATACTGTACCATTGTACGCCGGGAAAGTTGTATACGCAAAATCATCCTCCTTTTGTTGTGTAGCCTTATCAACGGGCGTTTGTGTAACTGTTCAAAGTTTCTAGCGATAGCGAAACATATTATTATACATTGATAATTAATTCAGATTTTACCCTGCGCAAATGAGCTGTCTAGTTTCAAAACAAGTCTATTCTGGGTGAGGTAGTTTTAAACTGAAAAGGATTCAACGAAAATTTGTGAATAGTTCGCCTTTGTTCGTAATTTCTCTCCGATATGACCCTTTTAAAACGATCCTCGTCCACATTTTTCGATATAATTTCAAATTAGTGAAACGATAATAATTTCTATGATTAAAAGGTTAAATGTATATTATTAACATATATTACTTTGTAAAAGGTTTCGGTTGTAATATGTGAGCTTACTTTACATACTGTTCGGAAAATAAATTATATCCCCTTATTATCACAAAAATTGTTTTAAAACTTCAATTTTTATGGTTACGAAAAATGCTTAAATTCAAAATAATTAAATGAGTTATCGTACTGACTGACATTCGCATAAAAAGTTTGAAATGATGAAATGACAGTTTATCGAATTCAAAACGTAAATTAGACCTAGCAATATAAATATTTTTTGACATGGCAACAATTGTCTAATACAAGAAAAATAATGATTTTTTAAATGTTATACTCTCAAGTAACACATGCGGCAAAAGAGACGTATGACAGTTGGTTGAATGTATAGAAATAAGTGATTTTTATTTTGTTATTGTATTAGTGATCCTAATCAGTTAAACTTTTACTTCAACTTAGTATTTCCAGTGGTTGGAGTGTTTATATTCGAATATTTCGAATTGTGATCCGCCGTTCTGGATATGTTACAAATGCAGCTAATTGTAAACCTCGCATATAAAATGTAAACATTTTAAAATCAAACTCGTGTTCAGCTTTTTATTTTAGAAACATGCGGAAGCTATTTTTGCCGTACTGTTTTATTGTTGTATTAATTTTTAAATAATAGCTATTTTTGAAATCGAATGGCTTAATGCAAGCATGAGGCTAAACTTGCGTTATAAATCTTTGTTGACCGGACGGCGCGGCTTATCCAATCGTGCCCATAGATCTCGAACAATCCCGAACGATCCCGAACGTTCGAGATAGTCGGGCGAGATGGTAACCGCTTCGCCGAAATTGAGATAGCGTGGTGAGTAACATGGAATTATGGCCGCTTCAATTTAGAGCACATTAAAATATGAAGATTTATTACATGTGTTCACGGCGGTGAAAGAGCAATTGGGAGGATTTTTCGCAGCCATTTTGTAGGGTGCCATGGTGTAAATTGAGCGTAATACCGTTTACTTTAGAGCAGGTATAAAATATGTTAAGAATAATTAAATTATGGCACGCATGTCGTATCAACCCAGAACGCGACGCAATTTTAAATTCTTGATTTTATAAGAATACGTCTCAATTTTTTCATCTCATTGTAATAAATCGATCTATATATCCATATTAAAAAATGTAAATGTAGAAAGCGTAGAAATTGAGATTTTTACCTTACGAAATTTTGACGTTTTAAGATTAATTCCTCTACCAGTGTACAGGTTAAATATATACTATACCGAATTCGTAAAATACTCATATGCAATCTGAAAGGATAAGACACACATATATATATCAATCTCAATATTTATAAAAAAGTATTAGAATGCCTGTATCGAATTTATTTGATTATCTGCAATATGACATCGATGAACAGTGCCAATTTTGCTTTTGACTCATTATATCATGCGTGTTCTTCTACTTACTATCAGTACGTTCTTCTACTTAGAAAAACAATAATTATAAACAGTCAATTATTAAAATACCATGCAAAAATAGATTATTTACGTTAAACAAAACTATAAACTACGAATGCTTTCAACTTTAAATTTTGTAAAAAATATTTTTTTACTCCTGAAAAAACAGTGACACATGTTTATTCAGTAGCTTTTGAACCTTCCAATTTAGAGAAATAATAAAATGCCTTCCAGGTTTATTTTTGAAAAATATATAGATCTAGAATTGTGGCACTATTATTGTTCGGGTCGGGTCACAGATGTCATAATAGATATCTGTTATAAGACAAAGGATGAATTTCAAATATGGTGTATTGATTTGTCACACACTTTTGTTTATAGAACGATGACACACTTTGAAACTGTTTTTACACTGTCGAAGTCTTCGAATAAAATATTCACCAAACAGGTTTTTTCATTCTTTTACCGATGTTTAAATCGAGCGCCTATATTGTATAATATTTCAATAAATGTGCCGATGAGATTGTGAATCGTTCTGAATCAGGAATTTGGATTCGACTCCCGTAGGTTTATCAAAAATCATATTTTTAAATGTATATTTCGACGCGGATACAGATGATGAATGAATTGAGCGATTTGTTATAAATCAATTATTGTTAAAAGTCTTATGATCTATTGTATTCCCACGATACTATTCAAACCGTGTTGATTTTAAAATTGTTGTAAAAGTTATAGTAAATTGGTATATTCTGCATAAAAAAAACATTAATTGTAGTAACCACCGTCAAGCAGAGTATTCTGGAATATAACCGTAGTGATTGGAATTAGTTTGGAATAAAAGTTTATAAAGATCTGCAAAAGTTTGTTAGATTTTTTCGATTATACTCGTATGCACTTCAAATATGGAGAGTATAGATTTTCACAATGTGAAAACTTGTCTTCTTAAAATCACTGGTTTATAGCCGATTTTTCATAATACTGATCATAGGTTCAATCAAAAAAGTTTGCTGCTTATCAATATAATAGTAACTAAAAATTGTTGCCTTAAATACTCCTTCGAAAATAAATAAGCACTTATCACACCGTAAATTATTTAAATGGAAAATAATTTATTTTTGAAAGTTTTT
Organism: Rhyacophila evoluta; assembly: GCA_022683975.1. Taxonomy (NCBI): domain Eukaryota; kingdom Metazoa; phylum Arthropoda; class Insecta; order Trichoptera; family Rhyacophilidae; genus Rhyacophila; species Rhyacophila evoluta. The sequence goes on along the minus strand of JAGVSQ010002107.1, from coordinate 10,031 downwards.
CTTATTTATTATTTCCGTTTGATGGTGTTATCTAAAAATTCTCTGAAAACATAATTGCATTGGGTAATGGCTGGTTATGATAGGCAGAACCTGAAATGATAATTTTCTTCCAAGTATGCGTATATGGTCGGCGTTCAGAATTTTCCTCGGACATAATGTGGATTCCTGAAAAGCACAACATGTGTTCGTCCGTTTTTCTATTAGTTTTCTGGGAGAATTTTTGAACATTGAAAATAATGAGCACTGTGCGATTTATGGTGGTTATGAAATAACTATTCGAGTGAGGTTGCGAATAGCTTGGTAATTTTATTACATAGACATTTACCGAAAGATTTCAACCTTTTATGATAATTGGTTTACATTAAATGGTCAAAGAGACTTGGTAAAAACAACATGTATAATCTATCCAGAACGGCAAATATATTTTTATTTTACGCATTCAGAATACAAATTATAGGGTTTAGACATCTCTAACATGACATATAATAATAAAAAAGTCTAAATAGCATATTATATTATACTTAAAAATATGTATGTAGTAGATAAGTAAATATGACGAATAAATGTAAACCGAGAGAATAAGACTGGTTATATTAAAATATACAATATGTAAAAAGTAGCAACCATCTGAGCTCACTCTCACTCAAACGAAAAACTCCGAGAGACCGAGGCTATTTAGTTAAACATTGTGAGTTGTAGGATTATGTTTTGATAGTAAAGCGATGTCAAATAGTTTTGTAATGAAGATAAATATTTCGGTGATCAGTAGATAATAATTAATTTTGTTGAATTACCAATTTAGCGTATTGATATTAGAATATGGCAAAGAGTGCTTGTTTTTGTCGCGATTAAATGTCCATTCATTAGTAATATGTTTTCAATAAGATTCTTTTCCAACTTCTAAAGTTGAGTAACATTTGTTATATTTAACAACGATAGAAAGTATAAGAAAATAAGAAGAAAATGGTCTGCTTATTTTATTAGTAAAAACTGATTGAAGAAAGCTTTTGCACACTTCATATCAAATTATAGAATCCTAGTGAAAAATTGTGTTATTATTATTAAATATATTACCATTCTAATTCATTGCGTGTGACATTCAAAAAATAGTTGAACGCAAATACGTAAAACGATCATTATTAGCGTTCCTCGCTGTTATCATGAATAGTATGTCGATGTTGGGTATTCAAAATTTTAAGCAACATTAAGTAAATGTGAAAATATATACAGTATATTATCTAATTTTGTTTATGATACACGCCAACGCAAAATATTTTGCAGTCGTAAAAACTAAAAAATACTATCATACATATGATTATTGTAGATGACTGCAACTTCAAGTAGTGCAAAAGTTACAAGATGATGAATAGAGACCCATTGCATTTATATAAACCATCAAGAGATTATACAGTAAATTATTTAAATTGAATTAACTATCTTATTTTCAAGGAATATTCTTGTTCATATACTTGAAAGTGTCGTTAAATGTTACAATAATATAAATGTTTATTTTAAATAAATCTTAAAACACTATGGTAAATTTTTAAATAAATTTTTCATTAAAGAAAATTTACCATGAAATGATGGCGAAAATAGCGATACTTATTTATTTGATAATTTCTGTGTTTTAGCATAAAATCAAAGCGATTAAAATAAATTGCTTTGAATAACAACATTGTTCCAAAGCGTTTAATCAAAAATATTCAGTTCAAAGCTTAGCTAGCATGAAACTTGATCTTACCACAATTGATACGCCATACTTAAGGCACGCAAAATTCATAATAATCAAACTCGATTCATTCTGATGATTGAACCAGACAGAGTGAACTAAACATCGGCATTCGAATCGAACAAAACAATAGCAATAAAAATCCAACATTCTGAATGTTTTATGTAAAAAATGATGTGTAGACTTTTGGCTGCTATGGCATTTAAAAAAATATTAGAAGTCTAAATTTGACTATAATATAACACAATCGTTCATATTAAATTGTTCAAGAATACTATTGAATTCATTTTAAGCTGTACTCATATTCTTATTTAGTTTGTGTGACATTTCAAAATTTCAAAATTTCAAACACGTGAAACGGTCGTTGTTAGTATTTTAGTATCATGGACAGCGATATATCATTGCTTAGCATACAAAAGGTTCTATTATTATTTAAAATAAAATTATTGCTGTGACAAATATTTTCATATTGTTAAAATCATGTCCTGCCTCCAAATAAAAAATGGTTGAATAATATATTATTTTGCGTGTGGTTTAAAAATGTGTTTTTGTAAAATATGATACGAAATTAGATCCTCCTGTTGATCGTTAAAAGTTTCCCATACTCAAGTCTTGCAAAATACGGTTATTGTCAAACAAATGCTTTCAATTTAACTTTTAAGCACAATGAATAAGTAATACGTATAACTAAATTGTAAACATCGACCTTGTAAGTTCGTCTGGTTTAATCGATATATATACTTGAATACGACCATATTAACTATATATGTAGTAGGAAATGATGTTTAACTTGATTAAATCTAGTTGCTGAGAAGTAAGCCTGAGAAATTCAGAGCCGGAAGTTAGGGGCTACTGTTTTTTTTTAAAAAACCTTTCATCTGTTCAATTGGTTGAAAAGTTGGCTGATATCCAATTCTTGTGAAAAATATTTGTCAGAACAAGTTCAAGTGCGGAAATTTATTGTATAATGAGGTACAATTTTGTGAAACCTAAAGAGACACTCTACAGATTTTTACGCGCCACGTTCAAAGTGGAGATTGTAACTAAAACTGATAGATTTGTAATTTTATTCGGTTAATTAAAACTGTAACTTTTTTGCAAAAATGAATTCTAATTTTCGCGAAAGTAAAAATGTTTTTAATAACTGTCGTGTCGGCTATTGTTTCTCACCGAAGGCAGTGGTGCTTCAGTGTAAACACATTTAATCAAAATTGCTTATAAATTGGAAGCGATTCAAAAGGAATCAATCACACGGCAAACGTCTTGCAGCCGCTACAACTCGGATTTAATGAAAACAAATTTGGAGTACAGTGCAAAAAGGCATTCATTTCTCGCAAATAGTATTCCATCTCTAAGCGTTTGAATTCAACTTCAACATCAGCTGGAAGCTTTCCACTCTCTGCATAAATGATAAGCAGGGCAAAAACAAATCGCATGCTAGCTGAATTCAACATAATAATTAATATCGTGCAATGTTTTTGTTGGGTATTGGGTCATTAGCATTGTATCATACTTGATACAGTACTTGACACGGAACAAACATTCAGGCCACAAACTAACACTCAATAGTTAATCATATTAATATGATACACGAAAACGAGATTTGTCTATTTAAAAACTAATAAAACCCATTCATGATTAATTATTGATGTAAATTTAAATGGTGTAAAAATTTTCCCGGTGACCGACAGTCTCGGCCCCCATGGTTGCTGGCGCTCATGTCAATTTCGGCGGCCCTTTTATGTGTAGTTATAAAAATAATCAGAAAAAAAACTCAATATATAGAAATAATTTTGCAATCTAAAAACGTATCATACAGTAATGCGAATTATAATAATAAACTCCGCGTGAATTTAAACTTCAGAGTTGGTTATGGAGCATCTTTGAGTGTCATTAAAATTAGCTCTCTTAATATTTATATATACACGAACCTGCCTTTTTCCATCTTAAAAACGTCAGATAAAAACAATATTTTTTGTAAGATTCTTGATGGCGCCCCTAATCATATGGCGCCACAGGCAACTGCCCGTGTTGCTGATATCTTAACCCAGCTATGGCGACCGAGAGTCTACCTTCGGATCCCAAGGTTTAGGGCTCGATTTCCATACTTGCTGGATTCTTTTATAATCCTAAAAATAGGGCTGGATACCCAATGAATTGATCAATTGGCTAATAACCAATCCTCATGAAAAATAAACATGTTTTCTAATTGCAGAGATCCACATACTCTGGGTAGGCATTTTCTGCAGTTTCGGAGCGAAAATAGTAAAAAAAATAACATGTTTGCGAATTCATATAAAACATTTGACAAATGTTTGGGAAAAGTAGTCATTTGTTTCAAAAGAAAGTGAAGCATAAATATTTCTAAAGGTATTTTTTGATTTCATCATTTCCTATATACGGAACAATATAATTTTATTGGTGATATTCTGAAGTTCAGTAAGCAATGAAATATCTCAACATTGGTATTAGGAGGTTCTTTATAACCATTAATAATGATGTGATAATAGAACTCGTCTTGTCAACAATGCCAAACGCTTTAGGCATGTTTATCATCGTTGGCTGTCGAGATTTTGTGAAATTTCCGAGATAGCGCGTTTTTCATTTACGTTTCGTTCTTTCTTCCATTTGAAAAATTCTGAACGTACCCACTTATTTAAGTGTGTTTGTACAGAGAGCGTATTCTCATCGGCAAACAGTACGTCCCGAGTGGTTGCTGTAAATTTGCGCCATATAATAAAATATCAATATTTATTGACCGAAAACGCCGTTCTTTGGTTGTATCGAGCGGCAGTGACGTAATACATTACATTCGGTACGGTACAATTGAAGCACAATCCTTACGTAACCTTGATATTGGATTCAATTGATCTTTGACCGTAAAGCTGCGTCGTTCGTAAACAAGAAAGATTGTCGGATTGAACTTATAGTCAGTTTTCTAGTAACCAAATAACGGATATTGCAGTACAAAGTAACAGTAATAGTTATTTCAAACCACGATTATCTTTGGATTTTCGTTAACGAATTCAATTGATCGTATTTAATAAACTATTGAATGTCGAATTCATGTTATTATAAAAAATATTAATCGACAGTACGGTAATAACAAAAATGTTACCAAATTAGAATGATTTAAATATAAACATAAATAAATTAGTAGAAGTTAAGCACTGTCAGTGTTTCTCACTGGGGTCAATGTGAAAATTAAAAATATTTGTTATCGCATTCGTCGAACTTATTTTTCCCACGGTTGTAAACGTAACGTAACATATACATTTACTGACGAAAGTTAAATTAAAACAGTTTCAACTATGTATATTTTTTATTTGAAGCATTTTATTTTTTTCCAGATTTTGTGAAATATTAAATTATGATAAAGGGGAGATAGGAATTTCGAAATGTTAATATAAGGCATGATTTAAATAAGTTTTACAGTAATTAATATATTTCATAAATAAATTTATTTGGAAATCGATGATTTATGATGTTTTGGGAATACACTGGGATTTTTTAAAACTTCATACTCTTTCTCATTCTAATGATGATACTTAAATATGGTTTTATTTTATATTAAATACTATTTATACAAGTATATATCCTTTGAAAGAAACAACTTCGCAAATATTGATAATCCTTCAACAAGTAAGCAAGGGCGAGAAAATAAGACTAAAAATTTAAGAACATATATATCAGCGAGAAAGAAAGAGAGAGATAACTTTTAAAGTAATCATAACACGAAAAATATTAGAAAACTTTTGATATGAAAAAATCATGATACTTATAGTTCAGTAATTTTGATGAGTGATGTTGAATTGAGTTGAAACTGAGTATAAACTAATTTTAATTTTAATGGGAAAATGCGACATGCTTTGGATGATATAGTCATTAATAAAAAGGTAATAGTTTGTATTTGTGATAATATTCTTACAATTTATATGAATAATAGGTTATAACTTCACAAAAATATAACGTAAAGATTATTTAAGAAAAGCTCATTTTCTATTTCATCGGCTTAATAATTGAATGCCTTTCATTGCCGTTGGGTTCAGCCTTGGAACAAAATATACATTTTCAGACGTTATTTGAAGTTAAAGTTGTAATTCTCCATTATTACATGATTAAATATTCAGGATTAATGTAATCAGGAAATATACGTCAAAGAAAAAATACGTTAAGGACTCTGACCTTGCAGACAAAGCCTACAATAATAACTAATCATTTTAGCGCATTAATACTTTCAGGGAAATATATATTGTATTTCATTAAATATATAATAAAAGCTTTTTTATTAATATTGTCAATACTTCCAGATGTGAATGAAATGTGCTTTTTGTATTAATTTATATTAGGCGTTAGTACATGCCGAAAAGACGGCTGTTTAATATATCTAATACAAAATATGTTACGCCGATAATAAGAAAATGTCTATTTTACTGGAGGAGATTCACAATCTCCGGAGGACAGCACTCGTAACGAATTGATATACAATATATAAGTATGTACATGTGTACTCATCAATATATATATAATGTTTGATTATAATTAAGATTAATTTATAAGTTACTCCAAGCATACGTATAAAAGTATTATATGATATAGTTCTAGATAATAATGGTGTTGGATAAACATACTATATCGTAAAAAGCTCAGTAAAGATTTTCTAGAATAGTAATCATTATTACTGTACAAAATCTTGACCGGATGAATTTGTTTAACTGAAAATTTGTAGGTTGTTTCTGTCAGATTGTAACGAGAAGTCGCAGTATTTTTTTTAATAAAATATGTACTTTGGATTTATACGAGTATATAATGCCATCCATATAATTATACACTTACACAAATTAAACCCATCCATTAGTATAAATTATATTATGCCAAGACTGAAAAATATTTTGATTTCATCGAAAAGGGCTGTAATATTTCTTAATCAGCAATTAGTATTTATATTGGCTATATTATCCATTTAAATATATTGATGTAAACATTTTTTATTTAAGTAATATGCGATATCCACATTTTACTTAGAAAAGAAATACGGAAAAATGTATAAAATATTTGTATAATGTCATAAATTTATATAATGTATACATTATATAATAGCGACAGACTTAAAACTAAGTATACGAAAACAAGCTCTATTTGATGCTTTACTTCATGTAAAAGAAATCATTTTTTATAACGAAAAAAAATGTTGAAATAATTTTGGGTTTTAGATATCTACCAACATGTTATTATATTGAATAAATACCGATAGTTTTTTTGTAAAATAGATCCACAATATGTATATTATTTTTATGCCAACCAGCTTAAATGTTTGAGTAGTTTTTAGTTAGTGGAAATAGCTTTATGGAATGAATGATAATAATGGCAGAAAGCTTCTTTTATTTTCGGGCTTAACTTTGTATAAAAAAAATGTTTTATACTTAAATTTGAGCTTATTAGTGTTTAATATATATTTTTTAAAATAGCGCGCCAAAAATTGCGAAAACATCTGAATGGGAAAATAAAATGACAATTGCAGAAAAACGTCGTATTTTCATCCGCGGAAATATCAACTATGAAAACGAAGGTTCGTTTTCAAGTGATCTTGGCGCCTTACAAAAAGGTACAAAAGAATGTTGACATACAAAAATAGCTAAGAATATTTTTACCTCAGACATTCGTGAAAATATACGCAAGTAAGCATAATATTTTATCTTTCTTGTTACTTTGTGTTACAAGGATAATATTATTACTATCGATATGTTAATATTATGGAGTAATATATTCAATGGTGTAGATCCTCATCCTATTAAATATAACGGTTGACGTATTATGATAAGAAAATGAAAAAAGAAAATCAATGACCTTTTTTAATTTTCATAAATTGAAAGAACAATTTAGTTATTTTGAATGTTTTCTTAGTACATACTATTTGTTAAATATTCATTAAAATATTGCGATATTAAAATCCCAGAATACAATAACAAAAGTTAATGTATCATTATTTGATTTTGACTTATCAGAGATTAATTTTATCTTAAGTAATAACTTAGGTTAGATATTAACTTATTTAAGCAGATTTCTTGTTTATAAAATTCACTCAATTAACAGATAGTACGATGGGCTGTGCTTTCTAAAATAAAGTTTGCAAGGAATTTCCAACAAATTAATTATATGTGAAATGGCTTCAATTTTAGTAATTTTTACTTTGACGACAGGATTTATGTTAAATGTAAGTATACAACAAGATGTTTTAATATTTTAAATGAGTAAGTTGTAAGATATGAACCCACACTTTTATTAAACATGGTCTTAATCGGGTGTATTCTAGAGATCTGACATCGAAAAGTAATATATTTTATTCGACGGAATGTCCCGAAGTAAATACAAATCACTTCAAGACTTAATGCGCCAAGCATTTGAGTTTGCTACAATTAAATGAAAAATATGTGAAGAATCTCTTTTGGCCAAGCAATAATATGAAGACATCATCGTGCTTGCTATATGATGCCGCAATGCTTTTCAAATCGATGATATTCGCCTTTATGGCAACCAAATCCGGTGGACCGATAAATCCAACAGTTGCTGGACACAATGCATACTTTAGAATAACGATACTTAATAGAAATTGATTTTAATGTATGCGCAACTATGTTTCCCCGCTAAAGAATCTCTATTCTTTTATATAAATAATAGATGGTGTATACATTTTGTACTAACACTAGCGTTTTATTTATTTAAATAAAATGTTGATAGTTGAAGGGTTGTTGTTCAAGTTGATAATGCTATTGTAATTTAATTCATTAAAGTCTAGGTATATTTTCCCCCAAAACATTAGGTTCTGATAAAGCCTACTCACAAAATCTGATAAGTTTAACATAACATATCATATAAAGAAAGCACAGCTTAATTTATATATGTCTATTCAGACTGGTTTTGTTAAGATAATATTATTATGAAGTAACTCATAAAATTTATCTACATATTTATATACAAAATCCCTTATACACCCAAAATCATTTAAATGATAATTCAATTATTGTTGAAAACCTTCAAGCTTTTATTGAATTGTCATATAAAGACAGTGATAGACCCACGATATGAATACGGGAGTTTCGAATTTAAATGTTTGCTTATTTATTTTACACGATAAAGTAATATTACCAGGCTACGTAAATAATGTTACATTTATTATTAAATGTAATAATTTTTAGATCATGTTTTTTTGCAAATAAGCTTGATATGATTGATTATATCTGAACATATTATTATTTCTTTATAGTATCCCTTATGGCCTGTTTGACAAATAATTCTCGTGAAAAATTATCTATCAAGACATGTTCGGAGCGGACATCTTCACACTGTGTAGAAACATATGATATAATTATGAAGCGGATATTGTTAAGAAAACACGTATATATGTATCTCTAAGTGATTTAATATGGACGCCAGACTATTTTTTAGAAACGCAAGTTTTTCAATAAAAGCTGTTGATATAATAATGTCCTAACTTACGTACATATAAGGCAAAAAAAAGAAGACCACGGCTCTACGGTTATTATTTTGGTATTTATTTACATTCGTTTTTAATGTGCAGCATATGCCCACCACATTGTGCTTCAAAGTCTTTTTCTCACCCAGCATTCTCACCCTTTGCATTATTCATAGTCATACCAATACCTTTTCACTCCTCCAACTAAATGTGTTGTGGATACCCAGACGGTATTCCGAAATACTAGAATTCCACCAGTTGGAAGAAGAGACAAGTAAGACTGTGTACTAGTATCGATCTAATTTATATGACAGATTCGAAAAATTGTCTCTAATTATAGGATTCAGTTAAGTTGTTAATGTTTCAATTGGTTATGATTAGAATTTCAGAAGGTTTCAAGTAATTAGTACTAATGTACAATTATCTGATGGTAAAAAGTTTGTGGACAACTTGTACTGTTAATTTTTGTTATTATTCCTCGTCGTTGGCTCGACCCGAATGGTAAAATTGGTTTTAAAATCTTTCTCGGTGTAATGATGAGCATATTACATTATATTATAGTTTGAACTAATTCTGTATATGTTTTACTTTAGAAAACACAACCTTTGAGGTTTACGTTTTCAGGGCTTACCTCTTTTTGTCAGTAGTCACTCGAGAGAGAGAAAATCTCTTTTTGTATATACATTTTAACTGAAGCATTGTGAATGACTTAAAACTATAGTGAAGAGTTTGAGTATTAACCCTTTGGAATCGGGAGAAATTTCGCAAGTTGATGCGAAAATAGCGGGGCAAAATTGCCATTTTTTTAGTGATTTACTTAAAATTATC
>JAGVSQ010002106.1:0-26059 GCA_022683975.1 Rhyacophila evoluta | reverse complement strand
GGGTGCTAATTAAAATTTTGATCGTTTTGTGCTTGGACTTTTATTAATATTATATGAGTCTAGTGTAAAACCTTAGGATTGATTATATACGTAACTTTATTGAAAAAAATACATGACAATGGCTTTATGGTAATAATTATAATTTAAAATAGGTCTTGTCAAGAAAATACTTGTAATTAAGTAACCTTATATTTAAACTTCAAAGTCCAAAACGTTTAAGCCACATGGACGCTTTGTAGATATTATGTTTTGTAAATTGTTAGTGCGCGGGTTAGAAAAATAGCGATTACTTCTTCTAGGTGTATACTTATGATTGGGTGTTTTTAAGCATTTTATGTAATGATATGAAAAAATTAAATATGTGGCTTAGACGTCTTCTGCTTAACTACATCCAATTAATTTAGGGGTTCGGTATTTGGATTAGATTATACATCATTTTATTAACATAACATATCACTCTTAGTTTGCTTAAACTTGATTCGCTTCTGTCAAAAGGATAACCTTTAATCGTCACCTAAGGGGTCAGATCCCTGGAGTATATATTCTTGGACCTTCTATAGATAGGGTTGCCCCCATGGAAGTGCAAGCACTCTCTTTGAAGAGAATATGTTGTCATGTAACCGGTAATATATACGTCATAGTTTGTAAAATGGAGCGTCTTATTTAATGAAATATTGTTTCTTAGTGGTTTTATTTCTTCTTATAATTTAGCCCTTTGAGGATAAATTAACCCTTTGATAATATTAGATGTAAATAGTAAATAGATTTATTAATGATTTGCAAAATTTACTACAATTATATTATGTACTTAAGACTAGAAAAAAATACTTAAAGAATTCAAAAATGTTATCTTTGCAACTTTTCAATGAATATTACCAGACATCTCTCGATAGCTCATTTATTATCATTATAAATGATATGTTAAAATTTGTATTTAAAAAGGAATTAGTTACTTCATAATTATTATTGAGAACCGGTTGATAATTAGCTTGTGGACAGCACTATTAACAAGCATCAGTAATTGGCCTTTCTTTCATGTTACGTTCAGTAAATAAGCGAAAATTTCAAAATACAACAATGTATATGAGAGTATGATAAAAAAATATTGATTACTTATATATCGTGAAGGGTTCTATTGTATAAAAATCTGTCATAAGTATTAAATTAAGTTTCGACCAGCGTGTTTGAATCTTATTAAAATTTATTTTATTTCAACCGTTTTTCTGGTGAATTGATCTTTAACTGTACGGTCGAAGTAAAGTTTTGTGGCTTCTTACAACTATGTTAACTTTGATAGTAGAGCATATGGATCCTTACAGAGTAAAAATATCCAGCCCAAAAATTAAGGGCATATGATATATGGATTAATAAAATGTGACGACTTATCTATAAAGAGTTATTCACAAGAATTTCTCCAATTATTTGTACAACTCATCGAGTATTCAGTCTTACGTCTTTGTCCTACTGCAAATGCGGAACTCAAACCTTCGATATTTGGCATCGAATTACCTTTTGACCAATGCCTTGATACTGTAGACATCTGTGTGCTCCACTTTCGGAGCGAATATGGTAAAAAATCTTAATATATCGAATTTTAACAAAAGAAGCTTTCCGAAATAGTTAGAAAAATGTTGTTTTTATATTGCATAAAATTTAAAATCAGTTAATATAGTTTTAATCTAAACTTTCCCATTTACCACCCGTCACGTCACCACACCAGTTATGTGGGTGTGTACAGTGGCGTAATGAACGTGGGGTGTTTTTAATAAGTGCCATTATAGTATAAATCGGAATCAATTCAAGTTAAAGGTTCTATTGTTTTAACCGTATCAGTTATAGCCCAATATGATTACCAAAAGTTTTCATCCTCCTCTGAGGGGGGCTAAGACGGCTAAGTAGTAAAAATTTAACTTAAAACCACCCATCTAACTCTCACTTGAGTGGAAAAGATTCACGTCCATTAAAACTGTTCATGATCCTAATGTCCAAAAAAGTTTTTATTTAGAATGTGATTCTTATGCTTCAGAAATAACTATATGCCTTGTTATATGTAATTATAAAAGCTTTTGACGTTGTTAATTATTGTTATTATATTCAATATACATTCTGTTCCACCCTAAAATTAATAGAAGGATGATAATAATTGGTAAGAAGAAATTGTTTCACTCACTTGCTTAATAAAGGGTTTCTGTTAAACAGTTGTCGGCTTTTAAAGTGAAGTGGTTTATATTCTACGTGGACGGGTGTGCTGGCATTTTCCGCTCTAATGGGGTTGAATGAAGTCTTTTGAAGGGATTGCAAATATGTAAAGCAAGTGTGACGATGAAACATCCCTTAAGCTCTCCGAGAGGGTGTAAACGTTTCACTAACAATTAGAATTTTGAATTATTTTGCTGTTGATATTCGGGGGATCTAATGACGTAATTAATTGAGGGTTGAAATATCGACGGGCGAAAACCAAATTGTTACCTATATGAAGCGGTGAGTTACAAAAATTACTCTGGAAGCTTTTTCAAGTTTCGAGTAAATCACGAAAAACTATTTTGCATGTAAACTAGGCATTAAATGTATTTTTTTTGTTGCCGTTGTCTTCTATGCTTACAAATGTGTTATACTTTTTTTGATTTGTATGCAAATAACGTGCGACTCAAAATATATTTAATAATATAATGTCTGGAAGCGGTTTTGTAACTCACTGTCAACTAGAATCGCTTTTTGAAACTCGATTTTATGAACAAGGACTCACTTCGACTTACGAAATTATATGAATTGATTTTGATTATTTTTCTCGTGAAGCATTTTATGAAGGAAACACCATGAATATTTAAAACTGTCTTCAATCATATCTCATTGACTAACTAAATATTAAACAATCAAAAATATAATGAAAATGTAGAATACAGTGTATTTTTGATTTTCCGACATCAGTTTGAATAGTTTTTTTCACTCAATTCTCGTCCAGAGACGTTTTTCTAGAACGATTTTCTAGCAAAATAAAATATGTATGTATGAATTCCGTGGTAACCTAAGTTTTTGATAATTTATATTTACTCCTGGGACATCCCCTTCGAATAAATTAGATCATTTCTCGATATCACAGGTCAGAGATAGCCTTAGAGACCAGGTGTAAGGACGAGGTGAGTGGATGGAAGGCATATTTACTAAGTCGAGGAATTAAGTGAAAATCATTATACCAGTGTATCAAAATTCAGACATTTGTATACTATCTTGCAGGAGTGGTAATTTTGACACTGTCGTGAATCATATGCTCCGCTTTTGAAGCGGTCGCAGTAAAAATTGTTGTTATGCTGTTTAAAATTTTGATACGCATTATGAACTTATTAATAATAATATATCTTCATAAATTAAATACCCACTTTGTATTTGTTGCTATCATAACGAAAAAATATTTGTGATAAAGTCAATAATGTTATTATTATTCCACGTTGAAAGGGTTGAAAGATTATACCGGCTAACGGGTTAAGGGTAACATGTTGTAAATGTATATCGTCTCTTTGCTGGTTTATTAATTTTGTGTCCATTGTTATGTCAGGGCGGAAGCACTGTGGAGGTTTTGTGGACTCAAGCTATAAAAGGGTTAAAACAGACTCAATGCCGCTTCTGAATCAAATATTAAACTACCAGTACAGATTTTGACAGTCTCTAACTAAGCTTTTGAAATAATATCACTGTTACACGTAGATAAATTTCTATATATTTGAATTACTTAAATAGTAAACAAATATATTTTTAGTTTATTATTAAATTAAATTTATAAAAATTATATACTGTACTCTCGTGAATCGAAAAGGTAATGTTTTCGTTAATTATATATTCTATGATCAATTTTATTTGCTTTGATAGCTTCAGTAAGTGTATCATTTTAATTAGTAAAAAGCTTTAATAATTTAATTCCGACAACTTTTTCTCTAGAAAAAAAGCACTACTAATGATTAACTACGGTAGAGAACTATTTATCTTTAAATCGTTGCCATTGGTAGATTTTACTGTAAAAATGTATACATTTTATAATTGTAGAACGAATAATAAATTATGCCAATGTTTAAAGATGAAGATTTTGAAGTATTGAGTTTGAGTATTTTTTGGATAGAAGAACCACACGCCTGGGGAAAAGGTAAGGATGTAACCAACACAGAATAAATTTTAATGGAGGCGCGAAAAACGTTTATTTAATGTAAAATTAATGGGCAAAACTAAACAAATAAATATGGACAACTTTGAAGTGCATGAATAGTAAAAACGTGTTTTATTTACTTGTTAATTGAATATGTTATTTAAGAAAAACCGATAAAATTGATGTCGTTTTACCTGGTCAAAAATTACACAGGCTGTCTTTTTTTCAAATTAAAAGCTAAATTTAGTTACTAATTTGATATTTAAGGCTTAAATTTTTTTGGTGGAACGTTGTAAACATTTTAATTATCGAAAAAAAAAGTGTTTTTAAAAAAGCCGTGAGCTACATCCTTTTTTATTTTTTTAAACATCATGTTTACACTAAAATACTTCAATCATAATATTTGAACCCAGTTTACATAAAACTTTATTGATAAAAAAACTTCTTATTCGGCGTGGGATGTCGTTTTTTGCAAGCTATACAATTATCTTTCACGTTAAAGGATCCAAGTTGCAACCGAGCTGAAAATAGGCTGAACCGATTAAAGAAAAATTTCGCTTTCAACCGATATTTGGAGAAATTCCTGGAGTCCATGATTAACATCCACCAATTCACCACGAAATCATTTTCAAAAGTATTGAAACAAAAATAAACATCGAATACTATGCTACATGGTTGTTTCATACAAAAAAATACTCAATCAAAATACTTACATAAAAATTTTGGCATAGTGGAATAAGCTCACTTTGAAACTATATTTAATTATTTCTGGTAGTTATTTTGTTGTAATTAATTTCACTATTTCTACGCCAATGACAAAATTAATATTGCGAATTGAGATTCGGGCGTATTTGATAATTAAACACCATCTAAAGCATGGCTTTGTGCATTTGAAGATGTGAGTATTGGTGTGGTACAGGTGGGCCGGAATATTCAGCCATGCTAACAATGATATCCATTCATTTACGAATAACTCAATGTTTATAATGGCTCCAATATGACTGAAGTTTGCGAAGTTCCTACGTTTAATATCTCCTCGTCTGTCCTTATAGACACAACGTTAAATTGGAATTACAATACGCACTAGGGTTGCCAAAACCATTTCCCTAAAAAATATTAGAAATTGATCAACATTTGTCAACAACACATGCGTTTTTTAGTTATGTTTGTCGTAAATAAAATGTTATTTAAATCAGAAATTTGTTGTACCGCCGCTTTAGAATTGGTTTGTCAAACGGACCAACCGTAAAATGTTCAAAATATGAGAAACAAATGTCATTTAAATACATACAGATAAACATATCGGCCCAATGATTCCACGTCCGCAGAGAAACAGTAGCAGAGCGTCAACAACAGATATTGCAAAATACCTATAAATAGGTGAGTGAGCAAGCAAGCAATTTGTTGTGATAACAACGTGTGGTTGCACTGCCGACTTGCTCACTCAGCTATTTATAGCCATTTTGCATCTCTGTTGTCGATGCTCTGCTGCGGTAGCTCCACGTTGGCATTAATCTTCAAACCAGCTGAACAAACCAGACCACCTATTTTCCACAAACTGATTTTAATGCCATTTTATTTAGCTTTAATTTTCCAATCGCCAACAAAACGCAAAAAATACAGAAAAAAATTGAAATACTTAAAATCATCAGTTCACGTCAAAACAACTTCACGCAGTAAGAGACACATTAACAAAAGTTTTTTGTAGTTTCTGAACACTTGGCACAAATGGAGATACTGATTTAACGTATACAGCTTACTTCCTTTTGATAGCATGTGTATAAAATTGTATACGTTGCGAATACAATTATGATAGAAAAAATGTAAGTAAAAGCTTGAATAAACAGCGGATTGAGATCTGTCAAGATATTGCAAAGTTTCATGTTGGTCCATATTTTATGCTTCCGTCATAAAAAAATGTAGGAACCCATATGGTCCACTTTCGAAGCAGACACAGTAAGAATAACGTAAATTCACCTTATTTCGCATTGAAGATGTCTTAAGGTTCTTAAGTTTACTGTACACTTATTCACTAAAACTAATTGATTTGTGTTTTAACTACAGCAAAAAAAATATTTGAAATTAAAAAAAAAATGTTTCGGATTATAAGAGACGTGTGTATTAGAACTGAAGTGTTGGCAACCCTAACGTTAACAGATATATTCGTTTAAATATTCATTTGTCGCTTTTGTAGGAGTTTAAGCAAACAGTTAAGAGAGCTACACACGTTGCTTATCAATTAAATTCCATTAAATGAGTCGGCTTTGTTATCAAATCCAACAATGGACGCCCTTGTTTCCGAAGCGAGCGCCGTCGTGTTGATTTAGCGTCGAGAAGTTTTTTCTCCTTTTCAAAATAAAATGGAAACGCTTTTCCTCTAGTTGTTTGAGCGAAAAAATCTTACGTGCTGTCTCATTTTCTTTTTTTAAATATTTACTTTTATATCTGCTAGCTTTTTCATTTGGGTACGGAACTTTAATTATAAATTATTCGCCTAGTTAATAATGTATAAATTAAAATTCTATTCGATTTATTTATTGGCTTAAAATGTAGATAATATTAAAAATTTCATATTTAAAGTTTTATATCGACTGTGTAAAAAAAAAAATACGTTTTTTAAAAATAGTTTAATTTTCACCATAGTTTTACCAAAACGATATAAGCTGCAAATGCCGAATCAACTTCTAAATTTAGCTTTTAAATTTGCAAATAGTATTGCTTGTCAAATTTTTAACCAGGGAAAAAAACAATTTCTTGAATTTATATCTATTTTAGTTCCCATGCACTTTAAGGTTGTATCCATTTAATATTTTGATTTCATCCCGAAATCATTAAATAAACGTTTTTGTGCCTACTGTAAAATTTTCTCTGTGTAGGTTACTTCCTTTTTTATTTCCATAGTCGATTTATAAAATAAAAAAAAAAAATTTACACTACCATGTTCACTCCGAAAGTAGAATACAATCAAAAAATGTTTGACAGATATTTTTTACGAGAATTGGTTGTCAAACAGTCCAGTACAGCTTTTCTCTGATTTTTTTAAAATCTGGCAGATGTTGGAATAGAGTTCGTTTTCTTCGGATACGAAATAGTATGCTAACCGCATGGTTACTGTGGAGACTTTCCGTTAAATGTCATATTACAATATTATTAAAAAAAACATGGTTCAATTTAAATACCATTTTGTAACTGAGAAGCTGAAACTGCTGGCTTTAAAAAATCGAAAGATACAGGGCTGGTCTCAATTCTATTTTGGTATAAAATCAATCAAGAAATTTTTTCACAGTGTGGAAATTCATATAAGTATTTCATTTATAAAATTGACCTCTCTTTAGTGCAAAGATTAATATGCTTCACTTGTAAAGCAAACATGGCAAAAAATAGTACACGAAGATATTTTTTGATCGTTTTTTAATGAGTCCTCTTCATCAGCTACTTAAAAAAGCTGTTAATTGGCTTCTCACCGACTGACCTTTAACATTCACCCGAGGAATCCTTTTTTTCTAATTACCATCGTTGACCTGACGTTTATCAGTCTTTTTTGACACTTTTCTAAAAAAAAAATTCTAAAGGTGGTATCATAAATCAAAAACATCGTTAACATTTACACTTTTAAGCAAACCCGTAATAAAGTGCGCTATAAAAATAAAGTTCCGATAAATCGTAAAAAAGAGCAGTGTTGTTAGCATAATGTTAACAATGTTACATTGATTATGGATCTGTACTAATTTCGTGCCATGTATTAATTCACACTTAATTTTAAAAATATTTTTTTTTTTAAGAAAAGCGTCCATAATATTTAGGCACCTTTGTGCATTGCACATTCTGGACACTAGGACGGTGCGGCCCTGCTTATAAGTTTTAGTTTCACAGGTATTTGATATTTGGGATTGACGAATACGGGATGAAAATTAACTTAATATAAATCCAACATCGCAACCGGGCCGTCAATATATATGTATTTTTTTATGTTTGCTCCCAAAGCGGAGCATATGGATCTACACAGTGTGTAGATATCCACTTCGAAAGTGGAGTATACGGATCTTTGCAATGTAAAGACGTCTTGGCAGATTATTTTCACGAGAATTGTTTGTCAAGCAATTGCTCAACCCAATGGGCAAAACGTCCTGCCAACCAAACCGCATTCCCTAAATTGCTAGACGCGCACGCTTCCAACTATGCTAACCAGGGTAACAAATATTATATATACGCCATATAAGTTTCACCCCAGTAACCAAAAGGTTAGCGGCATTGCTACAGAACTTGACATTGCAAGTTTGATTCCATTAGCTCTAATGAAAGATTTAAAAAATGTAGGTCTGTATGCTCATTATGTCGAACAATTAGCTAACAACTCATTTTCATGAAATAATCTGTCAACACATGTTTTTACAATGTAAAGCTCCATATACTCTACCTTTGCAGTCAATCACGCTGCTTGATTCCATATGCTCCACTTTCGGACTGAATACTTGTTTCACATGCAGGCAATACGAATATAAGTGTATAATGTCATTAGAAAATTTATTTTTAGTGTTGACCTATAAACATATGTTACAATTTTTAAGCTATCCCCCTATGCGATGAGTGATGCGATTTTTCGTCAGTTGTATGATACCGATGACATATTTAACTCAATGTAAAATAAAAATATGTCAAGACATACTATATGGGGTGCAAAATGAGGGTGTATTTCAGTGAGTGACAACAATTTATATTAAATTTATTGAAATAATAACATAACTGATAAATTAATAATAAGCACCTACAATAATATTAGATTTAAATCTTTTAAAATGAAACTCTATGTAGTCGATAGATTATTATAGAAGGTTGGTAGTACAAAACTCATAGGCTACAGGGCTTAAAATCTGAAGATGCAATACTTTTAGATTAACTCTTTGAAGAGTGTGGACGTACATGTACGTCGCCATAATTTCAAAGCCATTATTTTATTTCAAAATAAAATATTATTACTTCTTTTAATATAAATACTAGATAGATCTGTCCTTTATGCGTGTAAATCATTTCAATTATATCGTATATTTAAGGCTAGAAAAGAATACGTATACATTACGAAAAAAATAGAGAAGAGCTGATCTATATACTCCGCTTTCGGAGTGGATATCTTCACATTGTATCAGTGGCGTAGCTACTGAAGAGCGGTTGGAGTATTTGCTCCAGAACGGGGGACGCAAGTGACTTTTTTGTTAACGTCGTAACAAAAAACTAGAAAGCACAAGAGGCGTAACGATTTTTACTTATTCCAAGTCGCTAAATATGTAGCTACGTCATTGCGTTGTATTTATCTATGTGCTCCACTTTGCGAACATGGCTTCAAGATTTTTATAGACAAAATAATAAATATTCGGTTCTTTATATAAAGACTTTTTATTCAAATTTTTCAGGGTATCAATGAAAAAACAGACATTAAAACTGTAGTAAAAAAGAAAGCTCTTGGGTGTAAGGAATATTTATTAAGTTGGCCTATTCTACTATGCCAAAATGTAAAGGGAAAGATTTTGAAGGTTTTTTTCTTTATATAAACCAGTAGAAAATAATATTATTTTTAAATATTGAATCTTATACAAAATTTCCAGCTCAAAATGTTCTCCTTTAAGTTTTCGCAAAGTGTAATAAGTTCGTTTTGAGAAAAGACCACACAGATCTATCTATATAGGGTATCTAGAATAATAATCATTAGTATTATTTACATAAATGGTTGTACATCACTGTTTTTTCGACAGTGGTGTCCTACTCGAGTATCGCGGACAGAGTCGACGATAAAAATGATGTGATTTTATGACGTTTTTTTTTATTAAATGCCAACAAATGACCTTTGGGCAAAGTAATGTTATAGTCTTTTCTTCTGTACCTAAACTCACCGAATGGATTATTTACAAGTTATCTCAGATGTAAAAGTTACCCGCGGGAAATATTTCAGGTTTTATTGCCGAGATTTCTCTTTAAAAGCTCGTCTATAATAATATACTGGTTTATAAAAAAATACATGTAGTCAATTAAATGAATGGCAATTAATCTTTTAGATTTGTCTTAGATAAAGTTATTACTGTTTTAAGACGAGGACTTTCGTATACATAATGTACTGTGGAAAGTAATAAGGAAGTAAGTAACCCACACAACTTTTACAGGAGATATAAAAAACTTTTACTTTATAATTTTGAGTCAACGGCAAAGTATTGAATTGTCACTACTTTGAAGTGCACGGAGACTAACACTGGTGTTTTATTAAGCCAATCTAATATTAATTTATTACAAATAAAATTACAAAAAAAAGCAGAATATCTTTTTCTTGATCGCAAATTTGACAAGCTATCATTTTTCAAGTTGAAATTATATAATAATTTAGTGTTTTCAGCGTAAACCTTTTTGATAAGACGCGCATGAAGCTAATACTTGTGATAATCGAGGAAGAAGCAATTTTGAAAAAACGAAAAAGGAACATCTACTAATTTTAGGTAATCATACGTATATTTGATATAAACTATAAGACTAGTCATTTACCGACATACAATAAAATGAAATGACATACAATGCATTCATTGATATGGGATGCTTCAATTATTAATATTAACATGCTCGATTTGACCAACAAAATGCCCTCTGTGTTTTTAAAGCTATTAGTTTATTTTACAAAACGAAATGAAAATAGTGGTACGTACAATTTTGTTATTTAAAAAATATGTTAATTAAATAAAATATTAAGCGATATGAAAATAACAGTAAACTTTTTCAATGGATAATTAGTAATTCTAACTAATGTTAGAGAGACTCTATTCTGAACTGAATTCAGTCTTTTTTTTTTACTTCATTACTCTCCTTGGGAGATTCGTAAGACGTAAACAATGACGTGACAGTGTTATAATATCGTTAATTCTACAACACATGGTTACCGTATTTTTATGATCGTTCATGCATACTTGCATAAGTTTTCCTAAGCGTGTGTAGCCTCCTTAACTATTGACAACTCACAATACATAATGAAGAAAGTGTGTTTAATAATTATAGAATTAGTATTTTATTTTATCAATAATTATAAATACGAACTAATAAAATTGTAGGAATATAAAAAAAACATCAACACAAACAGAGATCAAATCTTAAAAATTAAATCGGTGCTTAAAACGAAGATTAAAAAAAAAATTAGAAACGTTTTTTTTATTCTTTGCGTGTTGGTAATACGATATATATTATTTATTGTCTATGAAAAGCAACAGAGACGGCACTTCATATCTTTTATTGAGGGGGTAGTTAATTTAATATATATAATTAAATATCAGATAAGCTTGAAGCGACTGAAGGGGATTTTTTGTTATCATATTTGCATCAACAGTTATGGTTTCGTTTCCGTGTAACTGAATCGGTGACGAATACGTAATATCTATCGACACAGAAACATAACATAATAACTCAATTAATTGCAATTTTTTATATTTTTGATCAATCAATATTGTTTTACGAATCGAATATAATTTAAGACTAAAATTTCAAGCGTATGTAGCCCGCAATTTTTTTGAATATTTTGCTCCTGAAAATGCGAACACACGTAAAACGATGTAAAGAAAATATGAAGAAATGTTCCTTAACCAGACTTTTGTATCAGAGGATTTTGCCCATTTTATTTAAATTAGTTATCGAATAATTGTCCACACGGTAACCAAAAGCTTACGTACTTTGGAACCGGAGATTGTGAGTTGGATACCCACAGCTGCTGAATAAAACAACGAACAACTAAACACATAATCGGATACATTCAATAAAATTGATTTGTTACTAATCATCATGTTTACTCCATCATTTTACTTTGGATACTGTCATAACATATACACGAGAATAATTATAATATGTAGAAACATAGAGAGACATAAATTATTATATCTTTTTCTGAGATCATGATTTTTTTAAATCAGAACAAAAAAAAATACTTTAATATGTTCTAAAAGATAATTTAAGAGCAGCGGTTCACAAAAAATTCACGGCTCAACGTCGGACCACACTACTATTTATTCATTAACCGCTCCAAAAATGGAACACACGTGTCTCAACGGTATGAAAATTACTACTCCAGAAATAAAATATATGAAATTCTTTCGTGTCAAGACTTATTTTTTTCCACGAGACTTGATTACAACAGACAAGTTTATCACCCAATTCCTCAACACAATGGACACATCTTCAGACATCAAAATAACCGAAAGATGTGGCTCTAAAGTGCGCACTTTAACGTCTAGGCTATATAACTAAGCTAAATAAGAACTTTTTTCATTTCGAAGGTTATAAGTTGACAACACGTATAACACATTTGTAAAATTGTTTGTTAAGGAGCAAGGCTAATTTTTTTTATAAAAATAAGTATTGTGACATTAATGAAAATGAAATAGACCTTAGGGTGAAATAATTATGTTAAACTTATATTATTATAAAGTTTTTTGGTCATCCTGAAAAATATTGACAAATATATGACACGTGTTGTCAACTAATGGTTATCGATATGTTACCTAGAGATAAGTTAAGTACAAATATCTTTCACGTGTCAAAAAGTTATTACGCTTTGATTTGAAGTCCTTCAACCAAAGGCTTATAGTGATCTTATCTATCCTTACGATTGAAACGCGATCCATTTATAAGTGAGTAAGGCCGCGAGGCTCTATTTCAGGACATAGAGGCTTTCATGCATGGCAAAGTTTAAACACAATCACAGTACATTTGGTTATTTACTGATTGCTTCATAATATATAATACGTATTGTACACACCGCACACGTAAATCCATACAGTAATCTGTCACCAATGGAATCAATCAATGTTTTTTCTTTTGAGTCGTCGAAATATGAATCAATGATTTTATATTCTTGACTATTTCTAAAAAAAATAGTCAAATTGTATTACATATTCTTTTATACCTTGTTCGCTCTCAAAATGGAGCATATGGATCTACGCATTGTTAAGATATCCACTCCGAAAGTGGATTATATGGATCTGCGCAATGTGAAAACGTCTTGACAGATTATCTTTCACGAGAATTGTTTGCCAGACAATTACCTAACCCAATGGCCATCCAGACCTGCATTTTCGGATTTTTAAAATCCGACAGATGGAGAATCAAACCCGCATTCCCCGGATCGCTAGGTACGCACGCTACCAACTACGCTACCGGGGAGACATTTTTAGATAATAGTAACCCTACTTTTTAATGTAGCGATAGCTTAAAGTGCAAGCTTGAGGAGTCTATTTATTAAAATTGTACAGAAGAATTTGATAAAAAAATCACATTTTAAACGATTTGTATTGTTTGGAAAAAAAACTACTCAACCCAATGGGCATCCAGTCCTGCATTTTTAGATTTTAAAAAATCTGACAAACAGTGAATCAAACCCGCATTCCCCAGATATTACGCGCACACGCTCCCAACTACGCTACCAAGTAATTTTCTGGCAAAAAATTATTCATTAAATTTGCACTTTAGGTCATCGAAATCCATTCCCAATATTTAACCAACTATTAAATATTCCGGCAGTCCACCCGCTTTGTCTTTACATCCAGTCTTAACTAGGCGTATCCCGAATCTTTGATATTTAAAAGTGATCTACTTTATTCGACGGGAATATCTGAAACGGAATGTGGGAAAAATTACTGATGTTTACGCTTTATAATATATTTTAAATAACTATCAGGGACATATACATATACCAATGTCCAATGCATTAGTTCTGATTTTAAATGTGAGCTATGTATTTAAATATGCAGGGGCGACATCATTCGTTAAAAATTTACCGGCCGGGAAAAATCCATACGTATAATTTATTAACGACATTTTTATTTTTTACGCTTTGATCAGATATGCCTATCGGCCAAATAGAACCTGTCTGTCTGTAATTATAATATACAAACATTACGTGATTGCTTCTGTATGACCGTGAACAGTGGCGTGCACGACAACGGTAACCAAATGGGGAATTTATACTAAAAAACGAATGTTGAAAAAAATAAAAAAAATACACGTTGAATTTTTTTATTGTATTAGCATTGACTAAATAATTATTTTCCTAACCCAAAATACAAAAATGGTATGTGAAACATACATGGTTGAAATATATTTTTTTTCACCATGAAATACATCTTTTAAGTTGAGGATTTGGATTTATACGGTGTGTATATAGATAAGTGGAGTGTATATAGATCTACGAAATGTGAAGACGTGTCGTGACAAATTATTTTTGTAGTGACAAAGTATTGTTTATCAGAAAATTGCTCAACCCAATTGGCACATAGATCTGCATATTTTTTAATCCGGGATATGTGGAGGTCGAGCCCGCATTCCCCGGATGCGAGAGGAGTACGTTAGCTTATGAGTATAGTTTTTCTGAGTATTTAAGATTTGATGAATTGAATGTAAAACTATTATGATTTATATATTTATAAAATATAGAAAATATACTAATGGAACATTTACATATCGAATGAAGAAGGTAAAAAGGACGTAACCCACATAGAATTTTTTTACAAGAGGCACAAAAAACGTCTTTTTAATTAGTTACACCAACGTGAAAACATTGCATATACACAACCGGTGTTTTATCTACTCAATAGGACATTAATTGAAAAAAAGTATTCAAGAAAACCAATTCATCATTTGCACCTTACATCCTTTTGATAAAACGTGTATTAAGTTGTGTACATTGTGATTGTCGATTAAAAGTTATTTTTAAAATTTGAGGGTTACGTCATTTTCCTTTTTGAAACTAAAATACTCGACAAAGTATAAAATATATATTTTATATTATGTATAATATTATTGTAGATATCTTTCTTGCTGGCGTTTCGCTTGAATTTTGTAAGCCGTTATTTCAATTGAAGGGTTAAAACAATTATTCGATGGACCAAAAACAGTACGCCACTGAACAACCCTTAAAATATTCTCAGCATTGTCATAAATGACAATTATTGACAAGTGAATGTCGTGTTTAGCTAAAGTTAACCAATGCTTTGTGCCTTTTTAAAATTAATAAACATTATCGATTTATATAAAAAACGACTCATAATATAATAAATGCTTATTTTCTCAAAGTTATATGAAATACGAATCACTCTGTATGTTACATATTTTTTTCACTTAAACAAATCACACACTATTTATGATGCCATATAGATGACACAAAGAATAAAGCATCATCCGACTGTAGAAAGGAAAAAGAACGTAACGCTTTTTTTTTGAAAATAGTTTTTTTTATGATTACAACGTATACAATTTAAGGGGTCTACAAACACTCAAGTATACATGTGCAATATTATGTGTGTGATCATTATTATTTTTATATTGTACAAGTATAAAATAAAGAAAGAATTAGAGATAATGGACTCAGTATATTAAATGTGATAATATCAAGTGGAAATTGGGGGTGCTGCACTCTTACATTTATATTTTTTATTATAGCATAATGAAATAAATAAATAATTTATATATAATACATTATTTTAATATTTCAATGATTTAAATCTAACTTTACTGAAAAAAACATGAATTTTCGTGTTGCGGAACACTATAATTTTTTTATCAAAAACCACATTTTAAATATATTTTTAATCATTTTAACTTTAATGTATCACTTTTTCAAATTAACGATTTTTGTATAAGGGTTTTTATTTATACCATGTTCGCTACAATAGTGCTGCATATGGATATACACAGCGTGAAGATATCCACTCCGAAAGAGGAGTGTATGGATCTCCGCAATGTGAAGACGTCTTGACAGATTATTTTTCACGAGAATTGTTTGGCACGATGGTCACCCAGTCCTGCATTTTTGGATTTTTAAAATCCGACAGATGGGGAATCGAACTCGCATTTTTCGGATTGCTAGGCGCGCACGGTACTAACTACATTACCGGGGATGACTGTAATGTTTGTTGTACTGATCTACTGATGACTAAGGCCCCGGGGAGGATAGTTGAGCGTCCGCCTCAAAGCTACCATGACAGAGATGCAAAATATATATAACTAGGTGGGTGAGCAAGTAAGCGATTTTGGCAGAGCGTCAGTCACAACACTGGCTCACTTGCTCACTCATATATTTATAGCTATTTTGCATCTCTGTTTTCGTGGTTTTGACGCTATTGCTCTGTCGCCGCGGCATATATTGCGCGCGGCCTTATATATAGTATTAATGTCAAAGATTCCTCTTGAAGATTGAAATTATGCGCCTTTAAAATACTGAATAAAATACTTATGGTAAGACACTTAGTAGTTAGTGTATTGTATCAATACAAAAATAATATGTATGTTATAAATTTGATTGCAGGATAGAATTCCATCAGGCGGTACATCAGAAAGATCAAGAACACCAGCGTCTACACATTCTTTGACAGCGGTACATTCTACATCGCCAGTAATCCTGAAAGAGGAAGGTGACACCAGCCCTCCGCTTCCACTCTCAGTCCCACCGCCGATCCGTCGAGTTGCGTCCTACGAAGACCAGATCCCTTCGTCCGATACGTCAAGCCTTGACATTCCGTCACATCATCATCAGTACGAGAGATCAGCATTCTTCAGGGAGCGTCCAGATGTCAGGAGCTATCATCGAGATGCAGCAAGGATGAGTCCACATCATGGATACAATAGAGAGACGCTGTGGAGTGTTGCTCGATTATCGCTAGAGCGACAGGATCGCGGGACGGATTTTTATAGACCTGATGTTGCTGCGGCCAGAAGCTTTTTGGAAGCCAGAGGTAATTATTATGATTCAATTATACACCTTTTTACAACTGTTATAATTATTATACAACTATTTCTACTCTAAAAATGAATAGTTTCTACCGAAACTATGAAATTTTCATTGTGATAATCTCCAAAATATATTTACCGTCAAACAGTAGCATAGTTATCGAGTTGTGGTTAGAGCAGTTGCTTCAGACGTATTGTTGCACGTAGTATTGTGATTTCAGCGGTGTGAAGATAACTACTCCAAAAATGGAGCATTTGAATCTTTGTATTATCGGAACTTATTTCGACAGGTTTTTATTTTTCACGAGGATTATTTATCAACCAATTGTTAGCTTATTACGTATCTAGTCAAGTATATTTGAATTTTAAATTTTCCACAGCTGTGGTATTTAAACTTCAACGCGTACAATAACCTTTAAGCTACCGGAAAGACATATAAACAGTAAAGTGTAGTATTAATATAATATAAATCATATAAACACCATTCAAATACACGATTAAGTTGTTTTGAAGTATCGGCACGCAATAATTCCCAAAGCAAACCATTAAAAACAAAGTCACGTCAGCAAGTTAATGATTTCTTAGAAAATTTTCTCTTTCGTTTGAGATACTTGACATACGTTGGGAAATATATTTTATGAAACGAAATTAGTCGTGGTTTTAATAATATTATATATTCAGTTTTTTGGTACTATGACTAGATGTATAACCCTAATATTCACACCAATTGCATTTATAATACAAATGGAATTTAAAATGAACCTAGTTAAGCGGAAGACGTCCAAACCACAAATTGAAATTTTCATTTTATTGCATATAATGCTTTGAAAACATAAATACGTTAATATGACAAAGACAGCCGATTAAAAATATACACCGAGAAGAAGTAATCGCTGTTTTTTCTAACCCGCATACAAACAATTCACAAAAAAACATTTGTGGTTAAAATGTTTTCGGCTTGAAGTTTAAATATAAGATTATTTAATTCCAAATAAATTTTTGACCATACCTTTACTAAGCAATTATAAATATTATCATATTGCCACTTCAACATATTGTTTCATTAAATGCACGTATTTATTGTTATTTTGATATATATATTTTATTTATGAACCAAAAATACACTAAATATAACCAATTTCAAAATTTTATGGACAAATACTAATATGACATTAATTTGTATTAACCCCAACACAAAACAATCAAATATCAATTAGCACCCAGAAAACATTCAATAACTTTTAAAATAGTAAGTTTTTTAATAATCTAATAATCAAGAAAGGTGTAGTATATGCCATGTAAGTATTTAAATTTTATATCACAGTCCTAATAATATAAAATTCATATTAAATGTCAATTTGTTTCATCAAAACTTCAATCGTATATACGTAAAGATATTACGTTAAAATAAATACTTTTTAAAGAGATAAATGAAATATGTGATATGATTTTTTTAAATTATGATACTGACGAAATGCGATAGTATCGCGACACGATAATGGAATTCCAAATTATTTGCGGCAAGTCCTGGGACCAATCAATAGTGACAAATTGACGCATACCAATAGAAGGGTGATAATTACAGTTAGATAATTAACGTCGATGTATAGCTCTGCCGGTGTATTTGTATTAATCTAATGCTTTGAGAACTGGAGACATGCGCGGGTCTAATTTAAGATTTTAAAGAAAAATTAATAGTTTGCACTCAATATACAATAGTTAAATATATTTCATAGTAAATACTGTTTATATATGATATTATTTTATTAAAATGATTAAAAACCTTTGATGCACACTGTTGCTAAGTCCATAACCAAACTAAATATATATATATATTTATACCATGTTTGCTCCCAAAGTGGAGCATATGGATCCACACAGTGTGAAGAAATCTACTCCAAAAGTGGAGTATTTAGATTTTCGCAATGTGAAGACGTCTTGACTATTTTTTTTCACGAGAATCGTTTGTCAGACAATGACGTAACCCAATGGGTATTTAGTCCTGTATTTTTAGATTTTTAAAATCCGACCAGATGGGGAACCTAACCCGCATTCCCCAGATATTGCGCGCACGCTACCAACTACGCTAACCGGGGAGACTTCTTCTATATCTTCACACTTTGTAGATCCATATGCTCCACTTTGGAAGCGAACATGGTATAAAGAAAAATGGAGAAGGCTTGACGTAAAATAAACGTTTTTAAATTAGTTTAATTGGCACGAAATATTATTTCAACAGAATGAAGATATGTTGCCAAAAATATTTGTGCGTATATAGTAAATTAAATAGTAAATATGTTTTTATTATTTTATTTAAATCGGTTCGTCGCATGCTTAC
The DNA here is from genome assembly GCA_022683975.1 of Rhyacophila evoluta. Taxonomy (NCBI): domain Eukaryota; kingdom Metazoa; phylum Arthropoda; class Insecta; order Trichoptera; family Rhyacophilidae; genus Rhyacophila; species Rhyacophila evoluta. Next base: position 6,845 of record JAGVSQ010002106.1, on the reverse strand, counting down.
GTTGCTTGTCTAATGATTTCCAAATAACTGTGTTGGTATAATATGTACCAATGGCGCCATTGAACGTCGGCGTTTGCGCGGCGAATAATTATAACGAAGGCAGCCATTGAATTGGCGAATTTGAATGTGGAACCGGATGAGCCGTTTGCGCGGGAAACTGTCTCTTTGTGTGCTCGCAAAAGCACAACAAACAAAATGGCGGCTCGTCGGTTACATGTGATATTTAACGAGCAGCCGTAGAGCGAAATCAATCGGCTTTTATGGGATTCATTTATGTGCCACCGTGTGCTTTAAATTAACGTTGTGCTCTACCTACAAGGTGTTTACAAAAACACCGGTAAACGATTTTGTATTCACCCAGTAAAATTATTATATCTATAGAAATTGTCTACGTGTTATTTATTTCTCACATGTTTTATATTATGTATCTTTGAATATAATTTAAAAATCAAAAAACATACTTTATAAATTATGGAAAACAACTTCCTTCATTTCATACTGATCTGTATTCTCATTATAATAGTTTATATATTCTATTTATTTTTGAGCTTTATTTTTTATTTCAATTTAATGTAATATGTTAATTGTAAAAACCCATTATAGGTCAGTATATATTGAGATTTATGAATTTATAGTTTCCTAAAATATAAAAGACAGCTCTCTGGGCTTTTGACTCATAGATTGCTGGTTCAAATTAAAAACTATGTCAAAGTTTACCTACATTTTAATATGTCCAAGCTAAAAAAATATAAATACAATCATTCTTTATAAAATTTGGCTTGACTTTCCTTACAATACTATCGTCTATGTGTTTATAAATGGTATAATTAATGTATTAGGTGCTTTTTTTTATAATTAGGTCAGATTTTAAAATAAAAATAGCGGAACTGGATGCCTATTGGGTTGAGCACTTGTCTGACAAACATTTCTCGTGAAAAAAAATCTGTGAAGACGTCTTCGAGTTGTGGAGATCTATATAATTCACTTTCAGAGTGGATATCTTCACACCGTGTAGATCCATATGCTCCACTTTGGGAGCGAACATAGTATTAAACATGTATATTATTTATAACAGTAAATTTGGAACAATAATTTCCAATTTCTCAACCCAATTGGCATCAGTTCTGCATATTCGATTTTTTTTAAATCCATCAGATGTGGATGAAACCCGTGTTTCCCGGATTCGTACATTGATTTCTCGGCTACCGGTGAGACAAACGACATCTTTTTAGGTTAGGTTAAATTAGGTTTGATATTTTCCGGTCTTTTGTGAGTTCAGAGCTTAAATATGAGTAGCATATTAAAACTATTTAATAGTGTGTCAATATATTTACATCTGTTTTCGGTTTTCTGTAGGTTATCAGTTCACGTTGAAGTAGTTCAAAATTTAGAGTCTGGATGTAAACCATGCGATATATTTGCTATATTTGAACGTTTAGTAATAATATTTAAATGTTTTTTCCAGATAAAGAATCAGATCAGTCCCGCAATGGTTCACCAGGAGCCCCTGTAAGTGATTGCCCGTCCTGCTCTGCCTGCCGACCGATTCCTCAACAACCCCTCACCACCGGCGAAAACAACAACAAATCGCCCAATCCTTAGAGTGGGCCTTATAATCGACAATTTTATTTTTTTTCACAAGTATCATATGAAACGTTGCAAGAGTTGCAAAAAGTACTCTGGAAGCTTTTTCAAGTCTCGAGTAAATCACAAAAAACTATTTTGCATGTATACCAAGCATAAATGTATTTTTTTTCTGCCATTGTCTTCATAACATGAACATATTATGTGTTGTGTATAAATGTGATATAATCTTTTAATTTTTATGCAAATAGAAAATATATTGATTAATATAATTTCTGGAAGCGGTTTTGCAACTCACTATCAATCAGAATCGCTTTTGAAACTCACTTTTATGAACAGCATCTGACTTTAGTAAATTTTAATAATAATAATCCCGTGTCATTTTATTTTGAAATTAAATAAATTCATTTTTCTTGAGAAGCATTTTATGAATGAAATATTATGAATATTCAGAATTTTCCTACAGTTTTACCTCACTTATTAAGAAAATATGATAAAATCAAAAATATAATAAAAGATGTAAAATACAGTATATTTTGGATTACCCAACATCTGCTTGAATACTTTTTGAAACTCAATTCTTCTCCAGAGTCGTTTTTGCAAGTGACCTAAATTTTGTACATGATTTTAAACGAAATAAAATTTTGATTTAAGCGCTTACGCAACTATCTCCTTGGATTTTAAGTTAACGCAGAAAATGGCACTTACACATCATTTTCATAAAGAATCGTCCAGGGAACTTTTTGCAACTCGCCGCCTTATATAATCAACATTAACAATTTAAAAAAAAAAAAAACTTTTTCAACAACTATACTTGCGTGTACTATTACATAAAAGAAAACTTTTTTAAATCACCCTATGAATTGAAAAACTTGTGTAGAACGAATCAATTTAATTTCAAATATAAATCTTTGTATATTTATTGATTTATTGTGTTTTCAAAAATGAGCATACTCTTTATAAATTACTACTTACCAGTATTGAAATAAATTATAATATACCATCTATGAATCATAGCCAATATAGTTTAAATACACTACTATATATTTAACCCTTTGACTGCTAAACAATAATATCTTGTGGTTCGTGATATCAGCCAAGAATGTCATTTTACTTTTACCTCAAACTTTAAAAAAAATGTTATGCGCTGTATATATGAAATCTTAGTTTGCGACTCGAATTTCACTTTTAAACATCTTCAGATCGTATGTATACGAACGGTATAAATTCTCAAACATATATGAAACCTAATACTTTATATTATATAGAAAATTGTACGTTGAGTTTGCTAAATTCAATGCTATTTATATTTAAAATTATATAAATAAAATAAAAGTGCAATAGTAATATATAATACAATATAAAGAAAAAATAGATTCATAAAATGTAATAAACTAGTAAGCAGTAATTTCAAATTGATCGTGTACACACAGTCTGAAGATGTCAAACAAGACGGAACCCGTGTTTGAAGTAACGATACAACTGAAAGTTTACATTATTTTCAAGTTAAATTTTATTAACCCTCTATCAAATATAATCAATGATTTACGATCGTTTGTGATTACAGCGAGAAATGCATACAATAATTTTTGGACCATATGTTACGCATTTGTGGCTTGTGCTTACAACTATTTAGGAAAGTAACTATGATAAATCATATTACGGTAAATATGTCATCAAAAGAAATTTAAATGAAAGCACTTCTCGCTGGGATCATAGAATTGGAATAAAACACCATAGCAGCCAAAGGGTTAATTATCATCATAATAGTAAATAAACATTGAATTTAGATATGCAATTCGGCATAAGTATAGCAATATTAAATTATGTTATTGAATGTATTAATAAAAATATTTAATAAAATAGTAAGATTGTTGAAAAGTAAATTTAAAAAATAAATATAAGAATATCTGAAAAACTATTTACTTTGTATTAAATTAAATTTAGAATAATAATTCGGTAATATGACTCTCGATTTACATCACCAGTAAGTGTAAGAGTAAGACACCAGAAAAAACATATTATTACGAACAGTTAACTAAGCACTTCTCAGCATGGTTAAAATCAAAATAGTCATCATGGTTTTATACAATATTTGATTGTTTTATAATAGTAACGGTAATACTAGCTAAAATATTGTTTTTTCGATTGTCACCTGGCTTAATGGATTCTGGTAAATCGAGAGTCAGCCCTGTATAGTTAACTGCGTGACGTTTAAATTTTAAATTTGAATGCTGAAAATTAAAATTACTGACATAAAAACATATCATATTACATAAGTGAGTTAAATTAGATCAGTTTAAATAAATGTAAGTAATATACATAAGCTTTGTAAATAATTAATATAATATTATTAGAAATACATTTAGTTCCACCACTGGCGACTAAATCACATATTCCAAAACTGTTAACCATTCCAAATTTTGCATTTAATATCATACTTTTATTATATTTTTGAGTGATAACGATTGTGAATTCAAAACATATATTCGTCGACGTATTCTTTCTTAATTAGTTATTTTTGCTTCCAAGAATTTTTGTTTCATATAAAATCTAAAAAATATTAGAGAGATCTTTAAAAAAATCTGGCATTTATTTTGTAAAATACCTCTAACGAAAACGCTGTATCAATACAAAATAAAGTTTAATTTTTGTTTTAAATTAACATTTAATATGCCATGTAAATATTATTAAAATACTATAATATTATGAATAAATTACTACTGAAACACTACTAGTCGATATTCTGTGGAATTTATATATAATTAACAAAACTTTTTAGAGATAATGTAGGCATGTATTATTTATTATATTAGATAGTTTATAGGCGTGTGCTATTTTTATTTGAATTATTTAATTGTTATGTTTCATGTATTTAGATAAAAAAAAGATAAATGAAATAATTCATTATATAAATAACAAATAAATTCTGAAGTTGTACTAGAAATGTGTTGTTTTATTTTATGGTATTTTTGTGTAACATAATCAATTTTGTATACTCAAAGCTTTAAATTGCTACAATTGTTGATTTTATAATTAAGATTACACGTCATAAATAACACTTGATAATGGTGACACAATATAAATGACTATGAATGAAACTTTTAGAATTATGACTTAATAGTATAATGATTATACTTTAAGAAATTGTTGTAAAATCTATCCAACAGAGAGACTCAAACATTAAAACTCGATTATTTCAAAACTCACTTTTTCACTTCAACGTATTTTGCCAGTAATACGACGATATTTAACTGATTTTCGGCAAAACATGGAGACTGAAGTCTTTGTTTTCAAAACACTCCATTAAAATACCGATGATAATATATTTTAATGCAAGATATGGGTGTGTAGTAGATTGAGAGATTAGCTGACAATCAAATCTCCTGCCGAAAATCTGTCTTTGATATATTTCCATAATGTGGAAATGATTCAGTGTGTTCAGCACAAAATATAACGTAGATTATAAAACCAGATGAATATAATATGTCATACTATGATTTAATTAGGTGTTTGTATAAATTGATTCACTTAAGAAGTGCAATATAAAAAATGACAATACAGACAGACAATAAATGACTATACAATACAGAGAAATGTGACTAAAATTAGAATAAAAAAAGGGTTAAAACTATTTGTTTGTAATGAAGACAAGATCATACGAATGTTATAATAATCTTGTGAATAAAGTGAACAATATCATAAAAAATCATATCCAGATGTGAACTGAAAGAAGGTCGTATGGAGCTAGCATGTCCGCTCCAAAACTGGAGCATATATACCTCAATACGTGAAAACGACGACTCCAGAAATAAAGTAAATATATAGATCTCTGCACCGCATGAGCATTCGACATCTAGTCTTCTTTACTTAAAAAAAGTTTTATTCAAATTTCTACATTCCACGTTTTTTAAGTTGTGGCATATGATCAGTGGAAATTGCTCGAGGTGCACGAATTATGGGGGCGCAAAATATTATCGGTGGACGCAAATAAAATATTAGTTGGCGTGAGAAACTGTAGAGGGTACAACAATTTATTAGATCCAGGGAGTTGAATATGTAGCTACGTCACTACGTTCGATTGCTCAATATACAGCTTTAAAACTTGAACGCTAACCTACTGAGTAGATAAAATTTACAACAGCCATAATGTTCTAGGGATAGCTTTGAGGAAAGAAGAAGATTATATTAAAAATATTGAGATAATATATTTTTTGAATTTGATTTATTAAATATTATTATAGTTCGTGAGTGTGGCGTTTATATAATATCATATTATCAAAACACATTTACCCTATTTTTCGCTCGACGAGACTTGCGCAGATTTCGCGATCTACCCTTAAGTGGGGGAGGATTTTTAAAGTATTGTAGTCTCAGTCTTGTTCAGCCGGGCTGTATCGAAGCTCCGCAAATCCCCTGCCGGCGTAAGTAGTTAGAAAGCTAAATAGAATAGGGGTACACAAACATCCCTAATCCGTGAACACTTGTCGATATGTTATACAAGTTTGCGGGGTGAAAAACACGCTGCGGCACCGAACATAATATAAATATTTAATAATAAACAAAAAAAAAACAATTTAATTTAAAATTATCTCTAATTATAATATAACACCATCTTCTTCTATATAAACTGTAAAAAAGAAAAAGGAAGTAACCTTGATATAATAAATTTTACAGGAGGCACAAAAAATGTTTATTTATCGATTTGAACCCAAGTCAAAACATTACATATACACAGTCTTGAAGTGCATAAGGGCTCAAGCTGGTGTTTTATTTACTCAATATGATATTGATTTAATACGTTATTTAAGAAAAATCAGTAAAATTAATTAGAAGGAAGTGGTTTTTGTTGGTCGAAAATTTCACAGGGCATTCTGTTATTAAACTTTTTCATAAATTTAGATACAAATTCAGCTTTTATCATTTTGATAGAACGTGTATTGAGTTGTATACATTCTAATTACCGCATAAAAGATTTTTTTAAATTGAGGTTACATCCTTTTCCTTTACATAGTTTCCATAGTATCTATATAATATATAAAAAGTGATCAAAAAAACTAATTGTTTCATTTAATTTCTAATTTATCATATTACTTATTGTTTTACGAAATTCAAGCGAGCAAAACTTTCATCACAAATATCAAAACATTTATCCATTTTATTTATAAAATTAATTTTTTCGACTGATGGTACTTGATGGAAATTAATTTTAAATTCTAAATTATTTGAAACTGGTAAACTTCCATATGTGAGATCACTGT
>JAGVSQ010002105.1:10799-26064 GCA_022683975.1 Rhyacophila evoluta | reverse complement strand
ATTTAAAATCAATTTCCATCAAGCACCATCAGTCAAAAATATTAATTATCTAATGGAAAATTCTGTCACAATATGTCTTTATAGATATTCATATCGACTTTGGAAAGGAAAAAAAACGTACCCTCAATTTTATGCAATACTTTTTATTCGATAATCAAAATGTATACAACTTAATTCACACTCTACCGAAAGGATATACGCGGAAAATTCCACATATTTTATCTAAATTTAGCTTTTAACCTTGCAAAAAGGATACTTTGTAAAATTGGCAACCAGAAACAAAAAGTTCCACCTAATCAATATCATTGGTTTTTCTTGAATAACATCAAATTAATATCATATTGATTAAATAAAATACCAATTAAACTCTTCATGCACTTCTAAGATGTGCACATGTAATCTTTTGAATTTGGCTCAACATCATTAAATACACGTTTTTTGTGACTCCTGTAAAATTTTTTGCATGTGGGTCACGTCATTTTTCCTATCCACAGTAAATATATAATATCTTCACACTGTTGAGATCCACATACTACACTTCTGAACCAGACATAGGAAATATATATACGTGTATACATGCCTATTTTTCAAGGTAAGTGGAAATATTATATTTAATAGCAATAATTTTACAAACCAAGAATATCTGAATGTTTTTGAAAGAGGTCGATACAAAAAAGCTTAGCAGAATAATTTCTTCCAGTATATTGTTCCTCGAAAGCTTGGAACTAAACATAGCCGAATATCAAACTTTATGACGTGGTTTTAAAACTGAGAACTCTGAATTTAAGACTGTATAAATAATAATGATTATCGAACGGCTTGTTCCAATTTCAAATACAATGAGCTTGCAACTTTTAAGTTCTTTGCAACGCCGTCTGTGGTTAAGCTTTTGAATTAATTACGTAGTTATTATGAGTGTGTTTAATTTTTATGCCTTATTTTATTTTTCACGTATTTTTTAATTCGTGTATCAAATGATTTCGGGTTAAAGATTCTTATAAAACTAAAATTCATTCTGCTAAAAGTAATGAAAAATTCGATAGCGAAGAAAAGTGTCTCAATTTCGTAATATATTGTATTTTGCTGAAACTTCGTTAAAAAAAGAGTATATTGCTTTAATTTTAATTTCATAAATTCAATAAATCTGATCTTATGAGCACAATAAATTTTATATTTCTTTCTTATAGTTCAATAAATTACAACAATAATGTCTCCGATATTTCAATAAAAAATTTGAACTTTGTATTTGAAAATTGGCAAACTTAATGTGTAGTTCTCGTATGTATAGCATGATAACAAGATATATCATATATATTAACTTCAAATAATATAGAAAAATATTACTTTATCACCGATAATTATTTATTAATATAATATTATATTTTAATATTTCAATTTTCAATCAATATTTTAGTACGCACACTTATTTTTGTTTTGTTTTTTTTTTTAAATATATAATAAGACTGTTTATATCTATACTATAAAGCATAAAATACACGTGTGTATCTGTCTGTCACAAGAACTCTTCCCAAACTAGGTAAACCATTGCGATGTAAAATTTTCTTTTTTTGATCTGATTTTTTTGTCTGATATTTTTAAGTCAATTGTTTTATTTTCAACGTTAACATTTGCAAAATTGCTTATCATATGTATGAGCAACATTTTTCCTAACTGAGAAATTTACCAACCAGTTTGTGTATTAAAATGCAGCTATAATATCAATATTACGAAACAGAAAGGATATGTGTATATTTGTTTGTTACATGAACTTTTCCCAAACGTGAAACTTTCATGTCATTTTAGTTGTCATTTCTAGGTCACTTTTAGTTTTTAACGTTGTTACAGATTATCAACAAGAAGCTTTAAATATTGTATATAGCCATGTATTGCAATAAGTTTGAATGAATAAAAGTCATTTAAATAAAGAATGAGTTTAAATTTATCTTTTACAAAGTCGTATAATAAAACTCTACATAGTAATAAATATTGTTTATAAGCAGTGTATATTCGATATTTAAAATAAAGTCTCATTGTATTTACATTATAAGAATTTTATAAACAAAACAACAAGAAAAAAAACTGTCAAAATGTTTGTTGTCAATTATGTCAAGTGATTTTCCAGGCTTAACATAATCATTAGTTCTGTTTTTTCACCTGAAATAACAAAGTTGAGAGTTTATTTTCTTTCGTTGTTCAAACATTAATGATATATAAAGCTCATTATTAGATTTCATTTTCCATCAATCAACTTCTGTCACGTCACTTATATACATGTGGCATTAATATTCTGAGAAGCGAAAAACAAATCGAGGTAAGTGATTTATAATATAACAGTATTTTTTTCATGCAATTATAATATATACTGAAATGACTTCTATTGCAATTGTATACTTCACGACAAAACACGATCAAATAATGAAAATTGTCTATGCTTAATATTAATTATAAGCTTTCAATTTATTAGTAGGTCAATAATTTTGATTTAAATTGCACCATTAGCACTATACTGAAAACAGAAAATCTATATTGCACTCTAAAAAGCCACTCTGGCATTTTGTTCATTTACTCTTCTAATATATCCATCATAGCCTAATTTATTTATATCAGATTGCAAATAATATAAAATATTAATTCAAGATGTTCACGTTATAATAATTTTGCATGAAAAACAGCTAATATTCTCGATTACTCAGATACAATACATTAATTCCAGAGCAGATGTTTATTAGCTTTAAAAATAATTTATCATTTTTTATTCGAATAAAAAAATCGGATGATATAATTAAACGAAGATTTCATTTATACTGACCGCATTCTCTTGAAGTGAAGTGCGATCTCCCTTTCTTCAATGAGTTCAAAGAGAGTATTACATAAGAAAGCATTCAAAGTTTCTTGTTGGCAATCACATACATCGCAATATTTGCAATGGTAAATAAACGTATAATATTTTCTGCAAAGTTATAGCGGTTATATGTGACTCTATGACGTAGGCCAGAGTTTTAACATGTTTTGAAAATGTGGACGCTGAAATTTTATGAACACACTCGAACATTTTTTAAGATAATTACATTTTATTGAATCGACATTTTTTTTATTTGACGAGTTTCTTTTATTATTATATTATATTATTAAGGCCGTTAAAAGTACTAACAAAACTGTTGATTTTAGTTATCCGTAAAATGTAGTACACTCTATCAACACTATAAAATATGTCTATTTAGATAATGCAATACGAAAAATAGTGTTTATTTGTAACTTGGATTAGATCTTTTTTGGTAGAACTCTATTTTATAATAATTTAATACATACAAAGTAAATCTATACAATCATTCAATTCAATAAACAGCTATGTTGATAGTTACGCCAGTTTTGGCACTATTATCATGAATATTAACTTAACTTATTGACTGTGCAAAGGAAAAAGAACGTCACCTACATATAAAAAAATTACAGGAGGCACAAAACACGATTATTTAATGATTTTGGGTCAAAAAAAATATGCAAGACTAAAACTTGTGAATTATTCACTAAATATAATATTTGCTTGACAAGCTCTCAAAAAAAAAAATATATGTATATAAAATTGATGAAGTCATTTTTCCTGGTCGCAAATTTCTTATGCCATTTTTTTTAAAATTTGAAACCTCAATTTAAGCACTAATTCGGCATTTTCAGCTTACGCCATTTTGCTAGAATGTGTATTAAGTTGTATACATTGTGATCATACACAGTCGATATTATGATAATGGCATGACAACCGAATGAGTCACTGAAAAATCATACAAAAATAATTAATTATACGAAAATTTATTTCAATTTATCACAGAATATTTAAGTACAGGTATTTATAAGTTTATCATAATCATTTCGAACCAATTTTACTAATTATTAATTATTTTCAATTTTAATTTGTGGGGCTAGTTAAGAGAGATTTTAAACCAGACTCTGTCCACAGTCCTCAAGTTGTGCAATACTAAAGCCATGCAACATAGCTTCGAAGTTGATGCACTTTCATATGCGTTCGATGCAATTGCGACTATAAGAAAGTGGTCGCTGAAACAATATAGACGGATTTACTTAATTAAGTATCTCACATTATTAATTTCACTACACCCATATATTTACTATATCATTTATTCATATTTTTAACTTTTACCAATTTCAAAATAGATTTATTATAATATAATAAATGGGCTAACATTTATTATACTTATCAGAACTTAGTATGGAACAGTTTAATAACTATTAATAATATTCTAAGCTTAATAACTTCTTTTAATAATAATTATATTTTGGTTATCTTACAATGAGGACTTGACTTATAATATATACATTGTTATTTAATAGTTTTTTATGGTTAAGGACATACTATACAATTTACTCAGCAGAACTCCGAATGAAAAAGAACATAATCAAAGGGGACACAAAATGTTATTGGCAAATTATAAAGCAAAATTAGTGCAAGATCAGTGGCGGATTTTAAAGGAAGTACGAAATTGTCTCCTCGGTTAGCGTAGTTAGTAGCGTGCGCGCCTAGCAACCCGGAGAATGCAGGTTTGATTCCCCATCTGTCAGATTTTTAATTTTTTTTAAATGTACTAGACGCTTATTGGGCTTAAAAATTGTCTGACAATTATTCTCGTGAAAAAAAATCTGTCAAGACGTTTTTTTGACACATTTTGAAGATTCATATACTCCTCGTGGATGGTAGTGGATGTTTTCACACTGTGTAGATCTATATGCACTACTTTGGGAGCAAATATGGTATAAAAAAACTTAAATTAAGAAACGTGAGAAACTATAGGAGACCCTGAATTTGTAGCTACGCCACTGTTGCTTAAAATATAAATTAGGTGCGGTTACACACTACATTGATCATTCTCGCATTTGCTTTTATATAAAATTTTATGCTTTCATTTTTCAAGCGATTGACCAGAAAACCAAGTCATTCGTACTCTATACGATGCACTCAAATGCACCGTAACTACCTGCACTTCATCCGGTGTTGAATGCAATCAGTAAGTAGGTATCACTACTCAAACGAGATCTGAGACATCGATCGGTCAGTGTTTGGCTTAGCGCGCGCGGATACACTTCTTCAAGTCCCGGTTTCGCATTTACAACGCAAAATTTCAAATCTGCATAAGGTATTAGATTACGCAACCGTATGCTAGATAATCAACCACCAATGTATTAATCAATATTATGGATAAACTAAAAGTGATAAATACATAAACATTGCAAGTGAAAATCATTTTTAATTTTAAAAGTGCCTAATAATCTTTCTTTAAACAATGTGCAATGATTAAAATCTTAGAATTTTTGCCAGATAATCCAAAGTTTTTTAAAAATATATATATTGTTTTAAAATATAATCTACTTCAATATGCCATTTTAAATATATTAATTGATGGTGAATCTATTTATGCCGTATGATTAAATGATACTTTATAAAAAATCAGTTAGAGCATAGTAATAGTTATTGATGATATTTTTAATTTGTAGAATAATAATTAAATTAATTATTCTACGTGTTATAATTTTGAAAAACGTTTTTATCAAGTGGTGCTTTATATTAATTCCTCATAAATGTTTTTTTTTTGTTTTTAAGACGCCAATAGTGTATCGATTGTGGAGAAAAAGAGACGTAACCCACACAGAACAAATTTTGCAGCAGGCACAACAAATGTATATTTAAAGTTTCGGGCGTAAGTCAAAATATTAAAAGTGCACAACAAAGACTAAAAATGGTATTTTATCAAACTAGTTGCCATATTAATTTAATAGATTATTTAAGAAAAATAAGAAAAAATGATGCGGTGGAAGTCCTTTTTACTAGTCGTGAATCTTACAGGCCACACTTTTTTCAAACTTAAAAGCTAATTTAAGATACCAATTCGGCATTTTCAGCTTACATCTTTTTGACAAAACGTGTAGTAAGTTACATTAGAATGTAATTATAGAAAAAAATCGAAAAAAACTATTTTGAAAAAACTGAGGGTTACGAACTTTTTTTATTCCACATTCGATATAATTATAGTATTCCAAATGATGTTTTTAAAGTATTTTTCTAGTCTTTTAGTCATCTAACTGATGAAGTATTAATGATTAGTTATGTCAATAGCTATGTTACTAGAAGTTATGTAGCGTGATTTGAAAGCCGAGGTTAAGGATTTGAATACTAAATCTAATAAAGATAATAAATAAATAAATAATTCAAAAATCCAGAACTATTGATACTTGATGGGTTAATCAATTAAAAAGTTTGTGGCGTCATGCAGTAAGCGTGATGATCTGCTTACATAATATACTTGACCAAATAAGTTTCCATTTTTGCTGGAACCCTTGAATGCGTGGCAACCTAAGTATTTGGTAATTTATATTTACTCCCGGCAAATTCCCGTCAAAAAACATAGATCATTACTCGATATCAGAGCTCAGGGATACGATGAATACAGAACACATTTAGGTAAAGTGAGTCAGTCGACTTACAATTAGTTCTAGTAAAAAAATCTGTCAGAATTTATATCTGGAGTGAGCGGGCATCTTCACACTGTTAACATCAATATGCCCTACTTTCGGAGAAGACATAGTTACAAAAAAAATATTTCGCCAGTTAAACGTTAAAATTTCAACAGATAATAATATTATTAAAATTGAGATGTGTCCTGGCTTTCAAAAATGAATTTAGTTATAAGAGCATTATCAAGAGAATTATTATGCTAGTAATAAACATAAAGTTTCCTACTATGATGTAATCTATTAACAGAAAACTGTTTATGTAGATAAAATATATTAATTTATGTCTATTATGTAACTCTAAAACCACTTTCTTATTTAGATATACTAAGCAATGAGTAGTGTGCAGTTCATTAGGAATTTAAAATAAGTAATGTTCCATGTTGATATTTTGTGAACAATAAAACGTCTATAATCAATGATTTCAGATCCGTTTAGTTTTTTGGCATAGGTGTTTACTAATATGTTAGAAAATCTTTTCAAGTTGATGAAAATTTTAATTTTATTTTTTTATTTTATATACCATGTTCGCTCCTAAAATGGAGCATACGGATCTCCGCAATGCGAAGACGACTTGACAGATTATTTTTCACGAGAATCGTTTGTCAGACAATTGCTCAACACAATGGGTATCCAGTCCTGCATTTTCAGATTTCAAAAATCCGACCAAATGGGGAATCGAGCCCGCATTCCCCGGATCGCTAGGCGCACGCGCTTTCAACTACGCTAACCGAGGAGAGGAACAATACTTAAAATTAAAAACTAGAAAGATTTTTTTGGCAAAATGAATTCTATGATAGTCGTTCATATCAACAACAGTCGAGTTGTTCATATATATTTTCTGAAACCTTCAGCATGCTTATTAGTAATAGTAGCTTACAGTGTATACAGTTAATACACGTAAAATGATGTAAACTGTAAACACCGCTTTAGTAGCTAAATCTGAAATAAGAAAGGCCTGCGAAGTTTGCGACCAGAAAATAGGTCCTCCAACACATCGATTATGTTAGTTTTTCTTAAATAACTAATTAAATTAATACAAAGCTGGGTAAATAAAATCTAGCTTGTTAGTTTTCATGCACTTCAAGACTGTGTCTGTTTAATGCAATATTTTGAAATTGACTCAAAATCATAAAAATACGTTTTTTGTCTTCTGTAAAACTTGTTCCATGTGGGTTGCGAAATTTTTCTTTTTCATAGTCGTTATATATATATATATATTAAACGTTAAAGTATAATATGAAACAAACCAACGATTTTTTTCGTAATATTTTTTAATTCACGTTTCAAAAAAATCGAGCTTATGAGCTTTCCTTGTTAAGCTTAATTCCGAGCTTTATTTAGCCGAATTTTTAACACTCTCAAAAAAGTTCATTAAAACTGAGGAATGTTTGTTGTAGGTACAAAACAGGACCGCAAATATAATTTCCTTCAAATGAAGGTTTATTAAGTAAATTTTGCTGCGGGTGTGTACCAACCAACACTGTGCTTCTCGCTAATTCTGAGTTAGATTTAAATTTAAATTTCTTGCCAAAAGTAGAAAATAAATTAATTTATTTAAAACCGCCGCGTAAGTTCTCATTTTTTAGTACAGTAGAATTCACAGTGAATATTTATAATGGCGATTTTTAAAATACGAACGATTAATACATTTAATAATTTAAAGTTTTAATTTACAATAGTTTGGACATCTTTCCAACGTCATATATATTTATTTACTTTCCGATTATAGTCGCATATTTTTTTTCTCACTCTGTCTGTTCAAGCAATGCATCATTAGAGATCCTAACTCTGTTAATATGGTCATTCTAGAAATAGAGTACTTTTATAAATTTACACACTGTTTGCGTATTTCGACAGGTTTTTGCACGAGAATTAGTTGTCAGTCAATTATCTAACCGTGAAAAATCGTCAAATACAATAAAAAGTTTTTACAGTCTAAAAATCATCAAAAACGGAGTTGACAAATTTAAAATTTAAGCGATCGAATAATAGATTTATTACGTATTTGAACATATATATCGTCAGCAATATTGCAGAAACACGTAACTTGGTTTTTCGGTTTAAATCATTTTATAAAGTAAAGTTTTATTTTTTACAATCTCTCATTCATAACCACATTTTTGTATTCACACATGTGTTTATAAGACGTGTACAAATTATTTGTTAAGATTAAAATGTGTCAATGAATCAAGAGATAGCAAATAAAGAAATACTTTGACTTATGATAAAATGACTGAAACCAAAAAATCAAGTTACGTGTTCGTGCAATATTGGCGATGATATATAAATATCAAGTAATCATAAAATCGTAAGATATTTTAACATATTAACAAATAGATAAACTTCTTGGATATTTAAGTTACAAATGTTTTAAAGTGATCCCTATAGACCTCTACTAAATTCAAATTAGTAGTAACGAAGTATTACTCGATTTATAAACCTCGTAAAAACCCAACTGTATGGCTAACAAACACAGTATCAATATACCCTTTGCTATGAGCTGGTGAAGAGTTAAGGCATTATACACCCTGAATTGTTAGATTGGCTTTAAATGCTTTGTAATTTGCATACGAAATCCATTTAATAATATTTAATTATAAACGTACGCTCTATCTAAAGACACAAGTAATAGAAGAAAAAAAACTTTAAAAATCCTTAATTTTCATGTAGAATACATTTTACTTATTACAATGTATTATTAATTTGAAATATGGAAAAGATGACGGTTAATACTATCGACTGATGGTGAATATTTATTAAAAATATAAATCAATTCGAATTTTATTAAATTTTTAATACACTCTATACTTAGAGGTGAGCTAGAGAGGACTTGAAATGATTCATTTGGGCCACTTGTTAAATTAAAAAAAAACTACAAGTCAGTATCTAAATACATGTTTGTAGATTATTTTAAAGTGTTATGTCATCACATGTTAAGCTAGGATGCCTTTTAAAATGCATGGTAACGTACATTTATTTATCGTGTATAATATAAAGAGTCATTACAAAGTTTCAGTTTTGATGCATACGAGGGAAAAAAATCCTATTTCCTCCGTAACACTGTGATCTAAAAGCTCTGAGATTAAACGTGTCCTTTGTGCGGTTTGCTGACAATACGATAATTGTCAACACACCCTTGTATATACCTGAATTCCGTACGTGTGTATAAAGATGCTGTATCACAAAAATATCTCTACAGAACAATGATTGAATAATTAATTTTAAATGCAATATTCACTACATGTTATTGTGCAGTTATTATAAATAAGATTAATTCAAAACATTTGCAAAATCTTGCTTAATTTTAATTTATATTTTTAGTTGGCGTTTCCTCCACATATTTAATATTACTCATTTATTTATTGCGTACCACAATTTTACAATATTTATAGGTTAATAAGCACTCGTAAATAACATTAACAAATCTAAGCGTTTACTAAATTGTAGTGTCCCGAATAAAAATGTTACAAAGATCTAGTCTTGAATAATAAAGCAAAATGACTAAGCAATCTAAATTAAAAATTATTCAGTAAAATATTTCATTCTATGCACATTTTTATATCCTCCGTAAATTGAGTCTATGAATTTCCACAGTGTAAAAATGGAGATCATATAAATTAAATTAAAAAATTAAGAGTTATCTTGAGAAGTATTTTTACAAAAAATTGTTTGGAGACAAGTCAACAATACAATTAAGCTTTGCATAATTTTGTTTATTAACATGCTGAGAACGTTACAAATTGTTGGCTCAAATCATTTACAATATGAGGTATAATAAGAACAGAGAAAAAACATATTAAAACAATAAGAGAAAACAATGAAAATATTATTAAAGTAAAGATTTAAAAATAATATTTTTATAATGTACTATTCCTAATTCCATTATTCAAGAATAATTATGCAACGACATTAATTTAAACTCACTTTCACTCAGGTGGAAAATATAACCGTCTGTTTTGGCGTGGCAGACTAGTGACAAAGTTCTTGATTAGACCACGCATAAGTAAAAAAATTTGCTTCGCCAAATACATATTCCTCTTTAGTTTTAATTTAGAGTAAGAAAAAATTACCACAATAAGATCATTTAGATAAATCCACGAATAGTATAATGATGTTAATTAACAAAATTGAATGGAAAATTATTTAAGAACGACGTTTATTTGTAATATATATTTATACTATATAAGATAAATTTAATGATAGTAACATTCAGATTGCATTATAATTCTTAATTAAAATCAAAGTATTTTGGTTTAAATAAATACATATAATTCAATGTACGCTAAAATTTTATAATACTGTACCACTTATACATTTGTGTGCAGTATAATTTCTTTGTAAAAATGACGGTTTGCTTAGGCGCTCCATTTTAAAGGGTTGCGGGATATAAACTCGGGAGTTTTGGGTATGATTGAAATATTAATGTTAGGCACTGTAGCACTGTTGTATAATATCCTGTATCGTGTAATGCAAAACTATAAACTTTATATTATTCACTTGTTATGGCGCGAATAGCACTGTGTTATGTAAAACAGGGGTAAACAATCACCTTTTTAACAATCATTTAACATTAATAAAATATTTTTCGGTTTTTCGTCATGAATTTTTCTCCTCGATAGCCGAGAGGCTAGCGTGCACGCCTCTCGTCTGGAGAATGCGAGTTCAATCTATCGGATTTTATAAATCTTAAAATACAAGGCTGGATACCTATTGGATTGAGCCATTATCTGACAACCAATTCTGTCGAAAATTGATTTTTCAATATTGTATACTCCACCTTGAGAGCGGACATCTTTATAGTGAATATATATATGATGATGAATATACCCATCTATGTTTCCCAGGTAGCGTAGTTGGTAGCTTGCGCGCCCAGCGATCCGGGGAATGCGGGTTCAGATCCTCATTTATCGGATTAAAAAAATCTGAAAATGCAGGTCTGGATGCCCATTAAGTTGAGAAATTGTGTGACAAACAATTTTCGTGAAATATAATCTGTCAAGACGTTTTTAGATTGCGGAGATCCATAGACTCCTCTTTCGGAGTGGATATCTTCATACTGCGTAGATCCATATGCTCCATGTTGGGAGTGAACATGATATATATATAATACATATACTCCTATATGCTCTAATTTTAGATCGGACATCTGAAATGGGGTATTAGGAAACATTTAAGATTTTCATGATTATAAGAATTTTTATTCGATATATCGACATAATATGTGTTTCAATATTTCTGTTTGTAACTACACGGAGCTTTTATTTATTTCGGATACGTAAATTATCACGAAGAATATCAATCCGCAGTATACCTATGCCTGGCAATTAAATTCATTTTTTTATACAACCACGGGATTCAACGCCGTGAGTTCCAACGCCGAGCGATTCTCATGTATATTCACTTGACCATTTAGGCGAGAACGCTTCTCTTTCACAATACTAAATTATAATAATACGCATATTATCCAGCTTTTACTTACCATTTATTTGATTAAAAGCTTTCACAACACATGTCTCGTTCAACGATGATACATTTTGAGACAATAATGATAAATTAAATAAATTTGACACTGATTCTATTGTGAATATAATAAATGAGAATTAAACTATTATTATTATATGTCAAATTCTAAATCCTTCTGAATATATTTTGGATTATCTTATAATACATTTATCATTTTAAATCATTTACTATTAATTCACTGTAAATCATTATACTATATAAAAACATTATTATATTAACAGTATTTCGATGACTTAATCTACAAACCAGAGCATGGTCTAAGAACTGATGTTGATGTTATTTCAGCTTTAATTTAAAATCATAGGCAGCCAATTATGTGCAGACAAATTCAGATTTTTGTTGCTCCTAAATATTTTACACAAATGGAGTTTGCTGGTTTGTAGATTAATCCATCGATATAGGCCAAATTAGATAAGTAAATAGCTGACACACGCGACTTATTCAAATAATCTGACGTATTAACACAACGTTTGTATTGAAACTCGCCTTTGGACGAAAATTGATGTTTTTTTGTTTTATAATTAATAATAATGTTTATTTTCTCTGTAGACTAAGGCTTCATTATGTTAATTGAATTTCCAATTAACCCTTGGCACTCATTTTAAACCCTTCATGTGGCGCTAGAACGGGAAAGATAACGGAACGTATTTGCGGTTAAGAACGTATATAAATACGCTGACATAAATGCAATATTAATACGAAAAACTTTTTGAATATAGATATAGAAAAAAAATCGACAAAGGAAAGGAAAAGAGACGTAACCTACATAGAACAAATTTTACAGGAGGAACAAAAAACGTTTACTCAATGATTTTAAGCCAAAGTCAATACATCACATAAGCACAGCCTTGAAATGCATTAAAACTAAAAGTGATATTTTACATACTTAATATGGTATTCATTTAATAAGTTTTTCAAGAAAAACCAATAGAAATCATTAGGTGGAAGCTCTTTTTCCTAATTGCTAATTTAACAGGATATAGTTTTTCAAACTTAAAATTTAAATTTAGTCACAAATTCGGCATTTTCAGCTTGAATTCTTTTGATAGAACGTGTACTAAGTTATATAAATTATTATTATTTATTAAAAGCTGTTTTTTAAATATACGGTTAAGTCTTTTTTCTTTTCCACAGTCGATATACACTGACTCTTTTACCCAACTTTACACGGAATAATTTTAAGTTAATTACTTATTCATAATAATTAATTTTATTTGTCATGTTATAATAAATTAATTTTAACACTAAACTTGACTACAAACAATATTTGTGTTCTCTCGTTGATTATCAGCCGTCGCTAATTTGAAAGAAATACTTGGAAATAATCGATGTATCGTCCCATATAATTATTTGCTTCTGAACAAATTTAAAGTTAAAAATGACACCGTTTACTTAAAAATAGTAACCAAAATAAAACCTATAAATTTCAAGGTGATACGTTTCATTATTTAAGAGGAGTTTGTGTCACAGACAGACATACATGTATATAATTTTTTTATAGTACAGATATGGTGACTTATGAAGCTTATTTCAGTTGACAACTTACAATTAACAAAAGTGAACTTCAAATTAAAATATCGATTAGGTGGAAAAAATAATAATTGTTTTTCAATGTAATAATTTTACCAAAAGGTTTTAACTGTTAAATTGTAAGTGAATTTTGATTGTCTTAAATGAATATTCGATAGTTTTTTAATGTGTTTGCGGACGCAGGTTTTTAGTATCTGCCTCAAAGCGGTCTTGCAAGTTTCGTTCATTAAAAAGGCCAGGAAATGCCTTGCCGAGTTTCTAAATGTGCTGGCAACTTAAATTTCACGATTCGTACAAAACTACGGCTGTCGAGTGCGACTCTGGCTGAAGTGGAATTTAATTTATATTAATAAGTATATAATGCATGACGGCGTAAGATCGTTGACATAGATTGTCTATTTTCTCTAAAGCCTGTTAAATATATTAATTAATATCACCATTATCTTCATCATAGTAATGAGGATTCATATAGTCATATTATAATGATCATCAGAAATGAGAGATACATTTTCACTTTTTTCTTTTAATCATATTCATAAATAATTGAAAAGCCAATGCTATCACTCTCTATTATATATAAAGAACTAAATGTACCATATTAAAGTGTTGCTTAGACTTTAAACTTATTTGACAATTTGTTTTTACTATGTTTGCTCCCAAAGTGGAGCATATGGATCTACACACAGTGTGAGAATATCAACTCCGAAAGTGTAGTATATGGAGTTCTACAATATGAAGACGTCTTGACAGATTATTTTTCACGAGAATTGTTTTGCAGACAATTGCTCAGTCCAATGGGCAACCAGTCTTACATTTTTAGATTTTTAAAATCCATCAAATGGAGAATCAAACCTGCATTCTCCAGATTGCTAGACGCGCACGCCGCCTACATTAGACTTTAAATTTATTTGAAAAAACATTAAACGTTAAGTCCATATACTTGTATTATTTCTCGAAAATTCGAATCATATTACATATATTTTTTTTACAAAATGCACTCCGGAAGTGAAGCATTTAGATCTTGACAATTTGGTGATGGTCTCGTCAAAAGTGAATAATATAGATTTCTGCAATTGTGTGTCTTGATATACATACCCACTGAGCACTCAATTCTGCATATTTGTTTTTTTTAATCCAGCATCTGTTGGAATCGACCCCGCAATTTTTGGCTTCAAAGTGTACACGCTAAGCTCTTGGCTAGCGGGAAAATCATCTATATGATATGTCTGTTTTGTCTATAGGAAATATATGGTATTAGTACGATATTATGGTAGACATTTTAAAATAAATACTTAATACACTTGACAAAATACGCCACATGTTACGTTAAATATTATATAAACATGTAAAAAAATGAATCTCTTAAATATAAAGTAATATTTATCGATAGTGGACGTTATGAATACGGTAAAATAATTTAATAAAACAGTTTTAATTAAAGTTTAGTTAACAGCTAATCCGTTGAAGTTTTGATTAAAATCGTATTTATGGTATTATTATTACATTAAGTTTTAGTTTTATAACAACAATAAAAGCTAATTCTATAAAGAAAACTAAATTATTTTAAGACAGTCCATCAGTGTATTGTCTCTTAAATATATATAAAGAAGGTTTGTTTTATTATAAGAGTTCAAACTATTTTTGTTTGAGGATGAAAAGAAAATTATAAAATAATTATTAATAATTTCTA